>JAMKCH010007884.1:0-114423 GCA_023653785.1 Ophioderma brevispina | reverse complement strand
CAAACATGATCTGAAGAGGCAAACACACATGGCCATGTATTTCACCACAAAATACCGTAACCTTAGTCAAAAAAAAAGATCCGAAAGACCCAAATTTGCAAAAGTAAAAAAAGGTGTTTTTTCTTTTATGTACAAAAAAATACCTACCCAAATTTGTAAAACTTCAATCAAACATTTTTCCTGTCCTTTCGTGCTTTTATGATGCTTATAAGGTTTTTAAAAATACTCAATCGTATATAACGTAATACTTGAAAATGTGATTGAACTATTAAACTGCTTAGTGTGAGATAAATACAAATTCAAATATAACATATGAATCAGGTGATTTGACATGAAAGAACCATATATGATCTTTTTTTTTTTTTTAAAACGGCGACAATCCAACTCTTGAAAAGTGGTCTATGGCAATTGTCCATGGAAAGCAAACACCGATTATACGAAGGTTTCTGGTTGTGAGACAAAAAGTGGGTCAAATGAAGTGAGGTTAGTAGTAGCCTCGTGACAATAAGTTCCTGCCAAGAAAGACAAGCAATTTGGACATTTTGATTGAAACACGAATGAACCTCCTAATAGAGAGGTGAAATCAGTGACTTACCTTGCCTCTTACGGGGGAGCACTCCTTAAAGATAGATAGATAAAGGCATGAAAGTCTCTCAATGTTAGGGACATTGGTGATGTGGTCATGGGACACGTCTTCGACGGCGTTATACCGTAAAACGCGTATACAGGTTAGACATGTTACTTGATGATGAAATTGGATTTAGAATAGTACAGAGGACCTCTAATAAGGTCCGTATGCACAAAAGAGTTAGAACAGGTCTAAATTTAGAAATGAGTTAGACCGCGCCTTAGTTAGACCAGGTCTAGTATAATTCAGTCAAACAAAAAAGACATTTTTACTTTGCATTGACTAAATTTTGGGACAAAAAATAATTTGAGACTTAGTCCAGATCAAACTTCAAACTTGGAACTGGCTAGTACTTTAGAAAGAAAATCTGAAAATAAATTTTCAATTTTGGACAAAACTTATTTGACTTAGTCAGTCTAACTTCAAACCTGGAAATTTGCAAGAAAATCTTAATAAACCTTCAATTTTGACAAAACTAATTTGGACTTAGTAAGGTTAACTTTAAACCTGGTCTAACTTTTTGTACATAGGACTTAAGAAAGCGGCAACAACGTTATCGAGACCCAACGTACCATGTTAAAAATAAACTGCTAACAAAACAGGGATTTGACTGGAGCAGCTGGACTCACTACATGCAGAACGTAAAATAAAATGGAGCCGTAAAAATACGAAACCATTGGAGGTAACGTAAAACAATGGGCGTCGCCCCGGCCCGCCCGTCCCGTCGTTTAAAATCTCAGCTTCACGTTATTGTTGGTTTGTTGACTTGGTTTAAACAATATTAAGAATTAAAACGTTATACAATCCTCTGACCCCCAAAACTGTTCACGTTGTAGCTTGGCATCATACAAACGTTGTTTCTGTTACAACGTGGTTGTAAAAAAGTTTATATTTCAGGCAAACAATTTGAGGAAAAAAAGGCAATAAACGAAGGGAAAACGTGAACGAAATAAAGATTTAACACAGTTTATACACTATGTGTTATATGGTAAGTACACATTGTGTCACCAATTACTTATTATCATAATATGAATAAATTAAGACATGTACCCTTTACCATAGCTTAGAACCAGGCCTTAAGATTACAAGTCCTAAAACCTATCACTACACTAGATGACTTTACTGATAGGAGATGCTAAAATTAAATATATATGTGTGTGTGTACTATTTTCAAATTAAAATAATATAATACAAAAAGGAGGAACAGAGTTTTTAAACTATTTTAAAAATGATCACTCAGTTGAATAACTCATGACACCACCACAACAAGCCATACCAATGACTTGTGTGGAACGCTAAGAAGAAGATAGGTAAAACGATTTTCATAGTTCGTAGTCTTAATAAAAACAAGTAAGTTACGGAAGGAAAAATATAATAACGGTTCAACTATAAATACTACCTTTTTTCAAAATGTCTCAGTATTATATTTTTAGCACTGTTATTTACATTTTTCTGCCTTCCAAATTGTAATTTTATGTTAGGTATAGGTAAAAATGCGTGAAGATTATTGAATTGGGGTGTACAGTAATTTAAAAGGTTAAGACTGGTAAAATTAGGATATTGTAACAGGGTACTCAGGTCGAATCGAACCCCAGTTCCGCAATTTCATGTTCGGTGACGGATTTCTGGCTAATGTTTCATCAATTTGCTAATTTTGGTGCAATTTGAAACTATAGACGCGAATATTCTTCAGATTTTGAGCCCCCTTGAGTAAATTCTTTTTACAATGATCTCTATAATTTACAATACAAGTTAGGTGTTTTGACTTGTTTGGACTCTTTCTCATTTAAAAAAGTGAATATAAGTAGTCTACCGTACAAAAACCCTGATGTGATAATGATTTCTTGCTACTTTTGGCCATCTTTTATGCAAAGTGTACTGTGCATTTTCCAGTGTATATTTATGAAGAAAAAATCTTGAAATTAATGTTTAATTTCACGTTAAAACCAAGAGCAGATCTGTGAAATTACGCTTAATTTACAGTCAGTCTTGCAAAAGCTTACATGATTTCTAAATTTGTTTTTTTGTTTTGAGGCCCCCCAGAGCTGACGGAAGGGTGTTCTTTTCCAAAATGCCATCAGCATAGCATAGAATTTTACTACAAAAATTGCAATATAAAAAGGGTATTATGCCTATCAAATACCATGAAAGGTTGGCAACTAGATATTTGAGGCCAACCCAAAGATTGTTGTCATATAGTATTTTCAAATAGATTAGACAAGCAATAGATTCCTTACCTTGAATTTGCTACAGAATATCCTAAAAGAGAGAACAGAAAAAAAGATTGATCAATCAAATGATCAATTTTAGACCATTTTAAAAATTTGCCAAATTTCGTATTTGCTTCTGTACGAAATTAGAAATTTAACAATTTTTGTACCAAATAACCATTCCTGGCTTAATCATTTCAGATGGGGAATTTTTGATGGAAGCTTTACTTCCAGGGACAAAAAATCAGTACTTTGTGATTTAGGTACACCTGTTATGTGAAATATCTCGTGCACCTTTAAATCCTGTTCGAACCTAATTCAAGGAGGACAGACTTGCCAGGACGTCCAGGTTGTGAAATAATGAAAGCTAGTGAGTAACCACTTCAAAGGACAATTGAGCCGACTGGCAAAGGACACCGGGGTACCCCGACGCTGGGACTCTGTGCCTTCAATCAGGGGTGATGAAGGGTTACGAACCAATTAATGAACGAGTTCCCCTTCTAACCAATACAAGGAGGGCTGCAAAGGGACGGAAGTGATAATTTATTCACTGCAAAATATAATCTAAATCTTGATAATTAATTGATTGACCTGCCGTTATAAATATTAGTTACTTCAACTGTGATTATATGTATATTGTAACCATGATTTTGATGATGGAACACGTTCAGAAGATGCATTTTCAACATTCTCGCCACAAATATCTTTATTGACGGTCTTAATTACTTAATAATAAATAACGGTATAGGCGTGTGCACTGTTAGAAATCTTCGTAAATGTATATCACTGTTAGGTAACGGTAATTTTACAGATTGTGCCAGTTTTTTGATGGCATTTTTTGTTCGATTTTTTTAAAAATATGGAGCACATGATCCGGGATTGTAAATGAAACATAAGACACTATCAAATCAAGTATTGTTTTAAATAAGCCTTTTATATTCCAACATAAATGTTGATAGGATCACAGAATGCGCCTTTACTGGTTTTGGCATATACCGTGTATAAGATAGGGTTAAAAAATACGTATTCGGCATATTACGATACAGGTTAAGGGTATAAAAACACATGGTACAAAGTTAGGCGAATGGGTATAATGTAATATGCCACGTATTTCTACAAAGGGAGCAGTGGGTTAGAGGCTTTCTTCCGTTTGCATTGTCATTATAATTGTGCAAAGTTCAAAACAAAGTCTACTTATAGAAACTTTGCATGCGGATCGTAGTGGGTCAATCTATGTTGGAAAAACAGTTGATACGATTAACAAGCGCGAAAACAGATAAGTAAGCATAACAACAGAAAAACTTTTTTATTTTTTTTATTGTTGTTATGTTGTATATTAATAATAAAAGTAATTTTAGGAGGACCAGGGCCGTACGCCGTTTATTTGTTTGGGGGGGGGGGGGGGTGGCGGCGGACCTTCGAAAAAGTGGGGAACTTTTTTGTAAAAGGGGACCTAACCTCCCAAAAGGGGTCATTTTTTGCGACTTTTTGAACATTTACCACCCAAAAAAGTAGACTTTCGCGTCAATATTTCTCTATAAATTTTGGACTATTTAAAAAATCATCAAAAGGGACCTTTTGCCCCTTTTGTGGAGTTTGGGGGGGGGGGGGGGGAGGGACCCCGCACCCCCCTTGCGTAGTTTTTGGCAATCTTGTATTTTTTAACGGGTTTGCAAAATTACACGTCATTTCCCATAGAGTTTGTACAGTAAGCGCCGTAGCAACCGTCCTCAAGAAATCATTTGGTTTCAGCACAGATAAAGGGTTAATTATTTTGATTGTTCGTAATAAGTGTTTATTTATATGTATATGTACACAATATCAGCAAAAAAGGGCTATGGTTGGCTATTAAAAATAATTATCAGCTGACTATCCGTTAGTGCCCAAGTGGGTGGGGTTCCATGTGACCCTCAAAATTAACTCATTAAAGGCTTGGCCGATCTAATTTTTTTTGGTATGAAAAGAAAGAGTATTTAAAAGTCAGACAATTACAAAAAAATTTCGGCGAAAAAAATCCCACGCGTTTAAAGCGGCAGCGCGAAAACAAATTTTTGGGGGCCATAGGACCACCCCCTTTGGTCACATGAGACTCATTGGATCGGCTACGAATCTTTTCAATGCCAGACTACAGTGTTCCATGAAATGCACATTGGCATACTACTTGTGTATTTGTTGCTAATTAACGAAAAAAGTGCTAAATGATCTTGATGAAAACAAATCCTCATATAAGCTACAATTAGAAACCGTGACCCAACGTAATATGCAACGACCCGGCTGTGTGAAATTACCAGCGGTTATCTTAGCTAATCCTTTTCCATATATTACTGTATTCCAAAGACTCGATCAATCAGAGGCGATCAAAAATGATCTGTTTGATAGAGGGTTGATCTGTCATGCCCATGTATTAGCATTATTAACTTAATCCTGCTGCTAACCCAGGTTCTCATGCGAATGTGAGGACAAGCTTGATTTGAATCACTTCCCCTATTCTTTACTTCACCATATTTTCTTTTTCACTGTGCGGACTCCGGCGGTTGAGGCGCATTGTTGTAGGCGCGGGAATCAGCTGTTGTTCAATTAGAATAGTTGTAGTTGGAGGGACAATGTGCGTGGATTGATAAGTATAAATGAGGAGACATTTGATTCGTGGTCTTTATGACCATTTCGCGTGGATGTCGGATTGCAACAATCAAAATTTCTGGTGCGAAACAACCGAGATGAGGACCCCCACGCCGTCGTTGTGGACAGCCTGAACGGGTAAGCTTTCTGTTATTATTCCCACATTCTTGCTCTATAGGGCCTAGACGCGCGCTAGTGTTAAAAAATGCAACTTATTTGGCGGGTGGAGTTTCATATTCAAAAAGCTGAGAAGCATTATTTCTTACCTGATCAATTTCGTTTTTATTGTGAAGCTAATTAGTTTTTGAAAAATGCCCGGGATTAAGAAAAGATATGCGAGGTACTGGTCCAACCAATTATAAGCAAATTCGATGAGCATTTCTTGCAAATGTTGCCCACATTAATGAGTCACATTTGGAGAACCCTTTTAAAATTAATTTCGGTGATTAGTAGATATTATGGAAATAACGAATCTCGAATGTAGAATCATTCACTGTAAACTCATGTGTTTCAGGTTTCATTAACAGCATAAAGCTAATATACCACCTTACCAAATGCTTTAGTTTAAATTCCCTAATGGCATACGCACATACTGCCTTTAGAGCGCTCCAAGCACGACTCGAGAATTCATCATCAAATTTCATTGATTTTTTAACTGTGTTTCTACATGGCTTATCCTTAAATAACGCAAATTTCACAACTGTTACATGTAATTTGTTACATAATAATTACAATACTTTTTGCACTCAACCGCACGCAAAATCAAACCAGCGTAAAAGAATTTTAATGTTAAAAAAAAAAAATTATGTGGAATTTGATGTGTAGCATTTTCATAATCATAGAACCATATCCTATTAAAATGCGATATTTCAGGATAAAGAGATTCAAGTAGATGAGTCAATAACATGTTGAATGCTCAACTTCTTACGAGTCTTTTGTTAAAATAAAGGAACGGGTACTTCTTTGCAGTTCCACACTGTCATTTAGGTTAGATATAGTAAGACATGTAAAAATAATTGAGCATATGGTATTTAAATGAGGAAATGTATAGGCCCGCATCATATCATGCACTAGTCCCGATATTGGTTCGTTGTTTGTTTTCTTATATGCTTTAAGACTTGGGTTTTTTGCTTGAATCAAAAATGGAAGAGTGTGCAACTTGTTAAAGCCTACGGCACGCTTAATATTCCAGTCTGTTTTCAGATAAGTTATTTTGTTGACTTCTGTTAAAAAGTGTATTTGGTTGATTTCTAGCACCTCATTTTTTGGTTATGGTTACATGATATGCCCGAATAAAAGATTATTTCAAAAATTTAGTTGATTCTGACCATGCGTTTTGATGTTATGAGCAAAAGCCTGTACACGGTGCTCTATAGGCCACTGTGTTGTAATACAAAATTACGAATTTCTTCGGGAGTATATCGAATTTGCAAGTAAGATAAGGCACACATTTACTACACTTAGGCCAAGGGTTCAGATGTGATAAAAAAATCTCAACGTTTTAGGTAAGTCGGGATAAGGCTGTGGATATGATGCCCTTATCTGGTCCAATCAGACCTAGAACATTCAATGAAGGTTTTTCTTGAAATTATGGTTAATGGATGTTTTTTTTTAAGATTGATACCGATTCAAAGCTTTGATAATCACTGATTCGGTTCCAACCCCTTAATTTGGTTTCCAACTCTTTATTGGGCCAACCCCCTAATTTAGGCCTACTTTCCAAAACGGAAGAACTAAGACCAATGTTGGAACCAACAAACACAAAACAAAAGACAGAAATGTGACTTTATTTAAAGTAAAATAGATCGCGTCATCAACTCCTGACACTAATCCTTTCGGAAGTTATTCGTGATAATTGAATTAGAATGTAGGTGCGTTACTGTCAGATATCAATTATTTTGTTTAATTAGCCTCCTTAAACGTATTAATATTGGACGAAAGCGCATTAGTTTTTGTTCTATATGTGCATTAATCTTTGTCTGGCATTTATGCACAGTCCCGCTATCAGCTTGGTAAAGTAGGCCCAATAGAGCAGAAACAGAATATCATAGGGTCCTTATTTAAGGAGTTCGTTCATGCCGCCTAAATTCTAAGGCTTTGACATCCTTGGTAGTAGTTTCGTACCCTTAGTCAATGCAAGGTAGTTCATCATCAGCTTTTTTTGTCTGTCCACTGTAGACGAAAGCTTCCAACAATGTTTCCATGCTGGATTCGGCCTACCCTTCCACGCTGGCCTATAGTGTGGGTTGGAAGGGTAGTTGTGGTCTCATATTGTGATGTCACTTTTTCAAAATGAGAGCCAATTTAAGTTGCACAGGGTCAAACTTTTTAAATAACTCCAATCATGTTGATGTATGCCATAATTGTCCGTCTAGTCATAAAGATTTAAAAAATGTATAGTTGTACCACGACGATACTTTCTTTTGAAATTATAGGGTAAAAATGACTAAAACGTTTAAAAAAGGTGCAATGTCAATTTGTACAGGGTCAACATTGAAATACTGTGATTGATTATATTTTAATACTGTGCAAGTTAGTGCTTGGGGAAAGAGGACTCCAAAAAGTATAGTTTGGTTATGTTAAATGTTACTTACCGAGATAAAGCTCCAAGCAAACCCTAACCAGCTAAACCTGGTTAGTTTACGGAAAACACCCTGATCTTCGCTAAGCTTCTGTTATTACGCATGGTTAATTACACACCAAGTTCACGATGACAATCACGAAGATTCAAGGATAATCACATGGGTGATGTAAAAGACTATTTGGGGCGCACCCGATTTTTTTTACCAGCAGCCATGCTCCAGGAGCAGGTCTCCCTCACTAACCTGAAAGGGCAGCTATTGTTTTTTTCTGATATTTTTTGGATATACAATTTTCCCCTCTAACTTGAAAAAATAAAGAAAATTTTGTATTATTTTAAAAGAAGTAGGAGTGGAATTCGAACCCACGAACACTATCATAGACCACCACGTAGTGTTGTGGCGGAATTGCAATTCTAGTCATTGAAAACCTTTACGGAATAAATCGATATTGCTATTGTGATCAGCACCCAAAATAATGAATAGCGCCGCTGTGGAACCATTGCCACAACATATGCTCCAGGAGTATAAGTGGTGGTCAAAATTTCACACAATCATTTGGGGCACCAGCGCCATTTCTTATTGATTATTTATAACCAAAGTAGCCAAATCAATATAGATACATAGGTGATCATAGGTCATTTAGCGATATGTTTAAATAAGTTTTAAATAAGGTTAACTTTTATTACTATAAAGTTGATCGTTGCCATTGTGTAGTAGTATCTCAGAGAATTATCAATTATTCATGTTCTAACACCATAGAATTATTGTATATTCTGAGAAATAATAGTACTGCATCGTTTTGAAAAAAAGGAAAAAATTGCCTAGGTAAATACAAGTCCGCCTGTTTGTTCATGATCGACATTCATTTCCACTGTCAGTTCAGATTTTTGTTCATCCTTCATGTAAGACTGCATGGAATTAGCCTAGCATGAACTCTTCTGTAAGAGGATTAAAGGATTACAAGGATTCTACAGATTTATTCAAACTTTTAAAATACTCCAATCATGTTGAAATGTATACCATATTGTCCGTCTAGTCATAAAGATTTTAAAAATATATAGTTTGTACCACTTACGACTATTTCTTTTGAAATTATAGGGTAAAATGACTAAAACGTTAAAAAAGGTCAATGTCAATTTGTACAGGGGTCAACATTGAAAGCTACTGTGAGTATATTTTAAATACTTGCAAATTACTGCTTGGGGAAAGAGGACTCCCAAAAAGTATAGTTTGGTTATGTTAAATGTTTACTTACCGTGATAAAGGTCAAAGAAGGTCAATGCTAATTGGATTATGTTTCCCCATGACCTAATTTATCACATTTTACAATTACTGGAAATTCAATTCAGTATTACATAGTGTAACTACAAAAGGGCACAAATTCAAGAAAGCTACATACTACGTGAATCAAAAAATTTTTGCAAGGATTAAAGATGATTTTGACCTTAATGCAATCACTATATCATATATTTAGTGTTGTTTTTATAAAATACGTCTAATATACTTCCAAATGTTGAAAAAAATGAAAGAAATCGATTAAATAATAAGCCAGATATGACCAAATTTGTAAGCACACCCCTTTTTTCGCCATTCCTTTGGGATTTACACACATTAAACTTGTGTTTGTGAGAATGTACAATATCAATATCATAATGCCTTTGTCAACTTAATGCTACAATTTCTTGATTATTTCAACTACGGATTTATCAATGAATTTATTTATACCAATGTGCCAACTGATATGACGAATCCAACACCAATTCACCTGTTGCAGAGCAAGAAAACAAGATCTTCCCATTGTTTAGGATATTGCAAAGAGTTTAGTCCCTTTAATTGGCATAACTTGTATCTATACCTGGATTACAGTAGTAGTGTTGAAAGTAGTAGTGTTTCCATTTACGCATCAGAATTAATTGGGTGAGATTTTGTGTGAACATGAAATTCTTTTTGAAGATCAATGAAGGAGATTATGGCTATTAATAGATCAATTAAACAAAATAGCATGGGTCATCATTACTTTAATAATGCTATGCCCCGTATATCGAACATTGACGTACTCTTGCTTAACTGTGTAAATCCCATTGTAATGGAGGAAAAAGGGGTGTGCTTACAAAATTGGTCATATCTGGCTTATTTTTTAATCGTTTTCTTTCATTTTTTTCAACATTTGGAAGTATATTAGATTTGCTTTATTAAAACAACAACAAATCTATGATTCAGTGACTTTATCAAGGTCAAGGTCATCTGCAACCGTTGCACATTTTTTGATTCACGTAGTACATACATTAACCATTGACCTGCAATGAAAATTAAAAAAAAAAATATATTTTAAGTAAAAAAGAAGGAAATATGATATTTATTAACAAAATGTTATTGCACAGCCTGAAACCTTATTTTGAAACATTAAGCTATATAGATGAACAATTTGTTTCATTTTTAAAACAAAATTGGAGCAACTTCTGATTTTGACCCCTGACAAATGCAAATTGACTTTTTTTTCAATTGTAACCATTTTTACCCATTGACTCTAAAACAAATGGTCAGATGGTACAAACTATACATTTTGGAATCCTTATGACTAGACGGACAATATGACATATTGGAGTATTTTAAAAGTTTGACCCCTGTGTAAACTTAAATTGGCCCATATTGAAAAAGTAACAATTTGAGACCACTCACTACCTTGCATCGAAATCGAGGGTCCATACTAACTAGCAAAGGTGTCAAAGCTTAGATGTAGTGGGACATGAACGATAATGTTTGACCCAGGTCCGTGCCCCCGCTCTATAATGCATGTAATAAGAGAATGCGGACTTGCTTCTGTTATATGGCCTCCATTTTTCTGATTAAACTTTTAAAAATATTATTTTCTTAATTTTGTTTGAGAAAAGATTTCTCACGGGAAAAGCACTTTGTTTACTATAAAAGAGAGAAAAGGGGAATACCCCTAGTTTGTTTTGCTAAGTGCACCTGTTTAGATTGCACAATAGGGGAAGTGGGGACTTCCGCCAAGGATGTAAAACTTAGAATCTTGTTTATGTATTTTGAGTCAAAACATTGAATATCTGGGATTCGCCATAAGTTTATATATATGAGTGATGTAAGTCGGGTGATTAATTCCGATTGGTCAGCTGATGTAAGGTTATTGTCATGCATGAGGATGATGTAATGATTATTGTTAGAAAGGGGAATCTATCTGTGAGTAGTTAAATACTATCACTGGAAGTACTCCCTGCCAGCATCCACTAGTAACAACTAGCTAGAAGATAGCTAGTTTACCTGCATTGAGGAGAAGACCTGTAAAGTACCTAGTGCAGATATAAAATTCCAATGTGACAGATTGCTGTAATTATTCGACTGTCGTCTTATGAAGCCACACGTGCTGGGATCCAATATGATTCCCACATTGTGGACAGATAGAAATCGTGGTTATTTCTTGGACTAATATACTGTGGATTTATTATCTCGATGGACTTAATTAACCTGTCCGCTTGAATTTCTGGACAAAGTTATCTTCAGACTGAGAAGATTCCAATGAAATATTAACCTTGATTCATAAGTGTGACGTTGCATGCTGTATTTTGAGTCTCTTCGCCGTGAGGACATCATCGGTTGAATAACTGCACGCGTCATGTGGATCTTTACTGGACGTCTGGAGGGACACTAATCATCAAATTATTTGTGTGTATTGTGGAAGTATTTTGATATTAACTGTAAAGGTTTTGGACCTACAAATTCTTGACCAATTTACAATCATTAAATTCGTTTATAAAATTCAGCTCACTTGTGCACAAGGCTCATTATTTGTGTTTTGTGAAAGGTCTTTCTGGCCTTAGACCGTCCAACGAGAACCTCATAACAGAATTGGGGGCTCGTCCTTGGGAATTTGAATTGAGATAAATTTGACCTGAATTTTCACATTTACACCCCTAAAAGTGTATAATATGTAAACATTGTGCACATTTTGCTTACAAATGTTGTGTGTATTGACATTACTACTTTGTAGTTTTGTTTCAAGTTGATATTCTGTTGTGAGACAATCACAATGGAGTTTGAAGTGTTCATAGGGCCAATAACTTGGGAGAATTTGATGAGCTGAGAAAAGCCTGATTAATGGAAACTACCAGCATTTAGGACTGAGGCAAAAACCTGCTATAGAAAAGCAGATCTCAAAAATATTTGATTGAAATTTGTCCAGAGATTGTTTGGATAGTTCATATTGGAAAAAATAAAGAGGTTTCTGGAACAGGGCACACAGTGATGCCGTAAAATTAAAAGAATTGAATGAAATGCAATTGGAAAAAGACAAAACATGAAATAGACAGAACAAAAGAAATATAATGCAAATTCAGAAGGAACAGAAAGAAAAGGAAATTCAATTAAGAAAGAAAAGTTGCAACTGCAAATGCAAAAAGAAATGCAACAAAAAGAAATGAAATGCAAAATTGAATGAAACAAAAAGAATGGAATGCAAATGCCAAATGAATTTGGAAAAGGAAAATGGCAATGAGATGAACAAAAGAGCTGAAGCCAGTAGAGTTAGAAAAATTGAACAACAGGCTAGCTCATCAGACTCTTTTCTTCCACCCCTGGTTTTGATGCGGCGAAAAATATTCTGGTTTCAGGAACAAGAAGTAACAATCTTCCTTACACTTGAGAAAATTGCATTTAGCTTGAAATGGCCCAAGGAATCTTGGACCCTTGTTGTAACAGTCAGTGTTCATTGTAAGCCCGAGAAATATATTCGGCCATGTCATTAGACAGATTAGTGATTATGACGATGTTAGCAGGCGTTCTCACGCATATGAATTAGTGCCAGAAGGCCTATGACAAAATTCCGGTCTGTCAGAAAAAGATGACAGTCCCATGTTGATTTGCCCGTTTAAGGAACAAATGTTGATCGCTGGCTTCTTCTCAAAAGAAGTCGGGCAAATTTTGGTCACTTAGGGAGTTGATGTTTTGGAAGATCAAAACAGTGTCTACATCCAGATATCAACACAATTTGGATGAAACACAAAATGACAGTTTGCCGTGAAGCAGCCGTAAGCAATAATTCTGCATTGACAACACAAATTTTGTCATACTAGTAGGCCTAGCCAGAATTTAATAGGTACAACAAATACAGACAATAAGTCGGGTTCTATAAAGCATCTCATGTATACCAGCACTCAGGAGGGAAATCCCAGTCAGGTTCCATGAAAACGGGAGTAAAAGAAGTAATGGTGCCTAATCAAAAACATGTGATGGGACCCAATCCCGTTCACAGGCAATCACTGTAAGAAGCCAGGACATAAAAAGTCACGGTGTTTGGAGCTGCATGGCTACCCACCCAAAATGGAGAAAGCCAAAAGTGAGTCCACACCAATAGTTGTGCAGTTACTTTGAGGTCAAAGTTCATTCTTCTGTTAGAAACAGAATCCCACAAAAGGGAATTGACACAACGTCAGGGATGACTTTAAAAAAAGCCCTTTGTTGTGGAAAGGGATTTGTGTCACTTTCAGGAGAGAGTTTAGATCCAAAACCATAGAATCAGGCGGGACACGTCCCTGCGCGCAGTCCATGATTTTGGAAGATGCCTTCCCTTTTATCTGAGAGTTCCAACAGCACTAGTGCATTGATTCAGGGCATAATGTATGGATGTAATTAGTGTCCCTCTTCACAAAATGAATTGAAATCAACTTGGTTTCTGAACTGTCACATTTGTGTTAGACAATAACTCCCAGTTTAAAGGGGTATCCATTTTGTTTAGGGAATGATTTGGCAGGGGGGAAGGTACTACTCCCAGATACCATAGTTTCCCAGGTGCCCTGTACATTGGATAATTTGATGAGGAATAGACATTTTCCCCCCGCATGTGCGTAACTAGTTCAATGACCAGAAAGCCTCACAGGAAAACGGTGAGCAGCTGATGGAGTCACAATACCAACTCCCACATATAGGAGAGCGTTGAGGGATGACTTGGCCCAAATTTAGAGGATACTTTCTCTCAAATTAGAGGATTTGGAGGTCTCTTCCCTCTTCACAGGGAAGAACTACTTCCCCTGTTAGTAAAATCCGCCCTGATCACCCGGGCCTGAGCACAAACAAAGTGACAAGCTGGTAACAATGAAAATCCAGCCGCTGAGCTTGATAGTTAGGGATTTTTTAAGGATACCTTTAAGAAAATAAGCCATGACAAGCTGGTAATGAGCAGCACATAAACGACCCAGCACTTAGGAATTTAGGTGAGAGGGCATTGTCGAAACAGGAGATCCGAGAGCAAATTCCCCTGTATGTTTCTACAAGCAAAAATGGTGTTTCTCATTAAATGGCGGCCACCCGATGCACTTGTAGATGAGGATGAAGGATCGTGCATCAAATTGTAGTGCCAAGTTATACCATGGGGAAGTGATAGGCATAGCCCATGATAGTCCCATGCAGGACCTCAGGTGTGAGAAAACACATGGCAGAATTAGGAGTCATTTTTGGTGGCCTACACACAGAAAAGATGTGTCTGAGTATTGTAAGACTTGTTCACACATAGCCAAATTGTGGGGCAAGCCTAATCAGAAAATTCCTCCTGCTCCTGCAACCCATCCCAGCATTTGATAGCCATTTAGTAGGGTCTTAATATATGGCGTAGGACACTTCCAAAGACCAATCAGGAAATCAGTATTTACTGACCATCATTTGTGCTTCCACAATATTCCCGGAGGCTATACCCTTGAGAATATTAGGGCACAGAATGTAGTGAAAGCTCTAACACAGTTTTTCACCCTAGTAGGCCTTCCAAATCAATTCAGTCTGATCAAGGATCAAAATTCATGTCCAGTTTGTTCCAACAAGTTTATGTACCGGTGGGAATTTCCCAGTAACAGTTTCTTTCTCATACCACCCCAGATCCCAGGGGGGGGCCCTAGAAAGTTACCACAAACATTGAAAAACATGATCGAAACCTTTGTTTTTTGGATTTGAGAGGGATTGGGAAGAGGGAGTTCAAAAAGCCCCCCTCCTGTTATTTGCTACAGGGGAGCTGACAAGAGTCATTAGGATTTTATAGTCCATGTTGAGTTGGTGCTTGGTCACAAAGTTAGTGGACCATTGAAACTACTGCAAGAAAGTGTTTGCGTGAAAATCCTGATGTTAATTTGTTTCGACTATGTGTCCTCAATCCTAGACACAGCTCCAAGAGCCACTGAAATTGCAACAAAATCTCAACAGAGTCAGGCAAAAATGAAACATGGTCATACAAAAATGCCAGGAACAGAGTATTCAAGCCATGTGATAAATTTTGGCACTTTTTCCATACAAGTGCATCCTTTTGCAAGCCAGTATTCTGGACCAATGAATTGAGAACAAAGTGGGGAGACCTTGACGATGTTGATCAAACACCAAGTAGACGTACAAGTCGACAATTATGTCACTGACGAATAATATCTCAAAGAGTCTAATGAAAGAGATGATGACATAAATCCTGCATGTGTAATCATCTATGAGTTGAATGTGTGTACATTGTACACACCACATAGTCTGTACCGGAACAAGAACTGCACTGTAAACATAGAAAATGATTATGGGTGTCCAACTTGCAAATTCTGCGCATACGTGCCAATTTAGAAAAGAAACTAGGTCACCTCCTGAGTGAAAGTCAACAAGGTGAACTGAAGATGGGAAAACATATTCCTGATGTACCCATTGAAACACAGGTCATAACCCATGACATTGATGTAGGTGCTTCCACGCTATAACACATCCTTCTAGGGTAATCCCAAACAAGGTGCAACACTTCAGAATGAGGTTGACAAATTTTAGACAATGACTAGTAATAGAACAAAGCAATAGTGGATGGATGTTCCATGTATTCTGGTTCCAAACCTGATGGTTTCATTTCGTTTTGTCACAGAATTTTTCGAAAAGTCAACTCTGTTCCAAAACCGACTCATATCCGATCCCACTGATTGATTTTTGCATAATAGAGTTGGAATGCCAATTTGTTACAAATTTTGATGTGTTGAAGGGTTTTGGCACGTTTCCCCTCACTGACCGTGCAAAGAAATTTTCAAGCCTTTGTCGGCCCGATGGCCTATACAATACAACAGAATTGTCATTTGGGTCCAAAAATTCTGCCGCCACATTTCAGAGGTTAGTGAAAACAGAGGTAGTTGCAGACCTGAAATTTGTGAAGGCCTAGTCGATGATCTCTTTGGTACAGTGAACATGGGAAACACATGAGACAGCTCCATCAATTATTTGATAAATTATCTCAAGCAGGTTTTGACTTTGAAATCTGGTGAAAGTGAATTTTTGCCATAGCCAATGTCACATATTTATGGCATGTTGCTAGGACAAGGGCAAATTAAGGCCAAGCATGCAAAATTGAAGCAATTGAGAAATTCCCCACACCACAAATCAAAAGATATCTCATGAATTCTTAGGTATTTTCCGTTTCCAGAGAAATACTGTCCAATTTCTCAGAAATTTCGTGTCCCGCTGACCCAACCTTCTGAAGAAAAATGCAAAATTGTCTGGTCAGAGCAATGCCAAAAAGTATTTTTAAGAAAATCAAGTCTGTTTTGATGAATGCGCCAGTTGTGATTGCGCCACTGACTTTTTTTCAGAAACAATTCAAGTTGGGCGTTTAATGTCCATGATGTAGGCTGTGGTGGGAGTTCTCATGCAAGCATATGAAAATGATTAGATCATCCTGTATGTTAATACTCTAAGAAGTTTGACAAACAGCAGAAAACTACTCAACTTGAGAAGAAGTCTTGCTTGCTATTGTCCATTGCAAAATTTTTTGAAGTTACTTGAGTACGACAGGGCACCCAGTTCTATTGTACACGGATCACAATCCGTTGCCTTTCATCCACAAGATGAAAAACAGAAATCATAGGCTTGTCAGGTGGAGTTTGTTTTTTTTAAAAAACTCTACAAAATCAATCTGGACATAAGACCATATCAAGGAAAGAAATATGTCTGGCAATGCCTTGTCCAGAGCTGCCTAAATTTGTTTCAGAATTTGATATACAAATTTATGTAATTAGACTGAAGGCAGCAATGCCAAAGAAACATTATAAAAGTGTAAAATGGTGCACTATTTAAACTGTATTTAAATTAACCACAAAAATGGTTAAAGTTATACATCCAGATTGTGGAACAATTTTCATTTCATTCAAATTTTCTTTTTAAGGGGGAGATGTTATAATGGCTCCAATTTTTTTCTGATTTAAACTTTTAAAAATATTATTTTCTCAATTTTGTTTGAGAAAAGATTTCTCACGACGGGAAAAGCACTATTGTTTACTTACTATAAAAGAGAGAAAAGGGGAAATACCTAGTTGTTTTTTGCTAAGTGCACCTGATTAGATTGCAACAATAGGGGAGGGGGGAATTCCCCAAGGATGCTAAACTTAGAAACTTGTTTATGTTTTTGAGAGCAAAACATTGCAAGATTTGGAATTCCCCCATAAGGTTATATTATGAAGTGATGTCCATTCGGGTGATGAATCCGATTGGTCAGCTAGTGTAAGGTTATTTTATGCATGAGGATGATGTAATGCTTATTGTTAGAAAGGGAATCTTGCTGTGAGTAGTTAACTACTATCACTGGAAGGACTCTCGGACAGCATCCACTAGTAACAATTAGCTAGAAGCTTCTAGTTTTACCTCTGCATTGAGGAGAAGACCTGTAAAGTACCTAGTGCCAGGATATATAATTCCATGTGAGTCAAAGTTGGCTGTAATTATTCTTACTGTCGTCTTTGGAAGCCAAATGCTGGAATTTAAATAGATTCCAAATTGTGGACAGATAATCGTGGTGATTATCTTGGACTAACATACTGGTGGATTATTATCGTCGAGGACTTAATTTTAAAACCTTTTCTTCCTTTGAACTGCTGGACAGATTACCTTCACGACTGAGAAGATTCCAATGGAATATTATACCTGAGGATTCATAGTGTGACTTTTGCATGCTGTCATTTTGAAGTCTTCGCTGTGAGGACTATCTCGTTGAACTGCAACGCTGCATGTGGACTTACTGGACATTTTGAGGACCTAAGTAATCAAATTAATTGTATGTAATTGGTGTAATATATTTTATGTACCGTCGGTAAGAGGAGTAATTGGGGTAAAGGCCTTACTCAGAGCGAAAACATTGGGCACAGTGGTCTCGACTCACAATCTGTTGGTCGTGTTGGTCGGGCCGCACGTGATCCAGTGGAATTGAGGCGCCCTGATTCATACCCAACTATGGTCGGCCAATGTGTTGTGCGCTTGAGTAAGGCACTTACCTCAATTACTCCTCTCCACCAGGGTTCACAAAATTTTTTTTTTAGTTTAGTTTAGTTTATTAACCATCTAAATAGGCATATGAAAACAATATCAAAATGGGTGGAGAAGGCCAAAAGAGCAAAGGCTCGAAAAGGGGCCACCCCATAGGGTGTTCCAAAAACGAGCTACAACGTGGTACAAAACAAGACAAAAAACAAAGCTGGTGCACAACAGAACAAACAAGACAAGTGAAGGACAGACGCATGTTGGCACTAAGTTGATAGATATGAATATTCAATCTATAGGGGGAAGCAATAAACCAGACTCAGGGGTCTGGTAACTAATTATAAGTAACAGCGATAACAATTCTAATACTGACTTTCAACAATAAAATAGCAAATAATAAAATAGCAATAATAATAATAGTGGATAACACTACTAATAATTAGTAATAATAATAAGATTAATACATGACACAACTATTTACAGATGATATAATCGCGATTTCGTTACCCTTCACATCACCGTTACAAATTAGTATCATATCGAGATACAAATAATTGAAATATTTTTTTCTTAAAAGATCTTAGAAGATGGAGAAGTTTTGGAAGAGTGTCAACAATAGTCATTCCACAGGCACGTTCCTTGTCTTTCTAATGTTGTGCATACCAAGGTTGGGTACGGCAAATGCTTGGAAGGTATACAGACTCGTGCGGGAGGAGCGGCGACACCCAGCAAAGCTACATGACTGTATCTGCCCCAAACGCCAAGGAAGAGATAGATGGTCAGTCCGCGCACGAGTTGCTCGGCCGAACCACTCTACCTTCCCATGAGTTCCATCGTTCCTATGAAGAATAAGAGTCCTCCCGCCACTGTTGTGTTCTTCCATTGTGTGGCTGCACGCATATTGTTTCAGCACTGCATCCCTATTATCTTCGTATATAAGCATCATCATTTATTACCGTATATGTAATGTGCAAACCACTTTAATGTCGTTTTAACAGCCAGCCCTGGACTCGAACGTACAAGTAACTGACTCGAAACGCGCAAATACTGTAGAAAAAAGTGTCGTTTTAACTGTTGCGAGTCCCATCTGCCAGTTAAAATTCGATGTTATTTAAATGAAAATGTTTAACATGTAGGTGGTTATATCAGTGGCTGATTGGTTATTAATGACCATTTGTAAAGAGTTGACATTTGACGGGCAAAGGTGATTTTCCGTACAATAGTTTCAAGTAACTCTGCGTACCCCAGAATTGATATTTATAAGGGGAAAATTTAAGATCAGCGAAAAGTGTCTATTATTTGATGCCAATTGGTTTTGAATTCGAAAAATACATCTATGTATTTTTTGTGAAGTGTGCCTCAGGTGTTATTCACAGTCCATTTTATACTCTCTTTATATTTACCAGCCTCATTGTTGCTTGCATTTCTGTGAAGAGATCCTTCTTAATAGTTCATCGTATTGTCGATGTGAAACCTTTCCAAAACGTGTCGAGATACCTGAAAGCAGCAAATCGGAAGTGCTAAAGATTTTACTCTACGAACACCGGTTTGAATTCTCAACTTAAAAAGACATAGGACATTTCCAGAAATGTAAGCCTCTCCAATTTTTTCGAACCGTTTTTTGCATATTTTTGACTGCTTACAATGTAATTGGAACACACCTGGGATGATGAGCCGACTACGTCGTCTTTTATTTATAAGATGATAATTTATTATTTTCTGTCGTGCACCGACAAAATCAAAGAACCGTTTGTCTAGGGGACGATTACGATAGCGCGCAGTCCAGAAAAGGTTTCGGTTTATCTTTTTTTACGTGTTTGTCCAATACACCTTCCAAACGTTTCTCGGTATGTGTCTCCAACAAACAAGTGCAATATTAAGAGAAATTCGTATTCTCAAAAAAATCTCCTCCTGTCATAGTCCTGTTTATCATACAAATCGGTTAATTGTACATAACACATACAATCGGATCTATACATGAAATAATAACTGATCTACACTTAAAGAAAAAAAAGGAAATAAACGAACCGACCCAACACTGCATTCCTACTCTTTTCAGGCGCGGATCCTGGAGGGGGCGGCGGGGGCCTCGCTCCCCACGGTAATTCTGGAAATCTTGCAAAACAGCCCATTTTGAGCTATTTTGGACCATTACAGCCTTTCAGCCCCCCGGTAATTTTTGACGTTTTTCAAATCCTGGATCCGCCCCTGCTTTTTACCTCACCATACATACATATTATACTTTAGCGAGATCTTTATTCCTTTACTCGCCATTTGTTATGAACATACACACCTCTATAGACCGTTTCAATAGCCCAGCCATGTTAGTGGACAAGATAGACACTTCCAGTACTACAATACATTCACCTGTCAATGATCCCTGTGCAATTGCTAAACATGGATCGATTGACAGCTGAATGTATTGTAGTCCTGGAATGTATGCATCTTGTCCACCAACATGTCTGGTGCCTGACGTCATATTGAATACGGTCTATTGGCAGTCAAGTAAAATCTATTCATCAGACCCCTGGTCATGCTGTTGTATTATGAAGAGAGCAACGGCTTTAAGAGTCTCTCTTTGCACACACCAGGGTCAGATCTATAGAACACAAAACACGTATACGCACACATTCAAACGAGATTTCTCACTTTCCATATTCAAAACACACGTTTCCGAATTTCACTAGGGAGGTTTCGCTACCATTCACGAAGCATGTACGTGTAGAAAGAATTTCACATTTCACGTACGAGTACGTGAATCGCCTAAGGTAACTTAACTGAATTAATTACGACTACATAACTCATTTTAGACTACAAAAAACGTGTACAGATGCATACATGCACCCACACCAAACACCAGACCCTCCAACACCCAACACACCACACGATTTTGGCATTCACTTAAGGAGGATGGCCATTTAGGATAGAGTTTTTATTCTTGATAGATTGGCATCTCACTCCAAAACCCCATCTGTTACGTTTCGCGCCGATATTTCAATCCGTTTTCATATCAGAGCTAAAAACGTTGATTTGTCAGCCCCATAGAGTACTGGTGTAGAAGTAATTTTTGGTCCACCAAAATAGGGCAACATTTTCGGCTCATGAAAATCCAAACCAAACACCTTGGCTCTAAGATTTCACAGGGTAATGAGAAAAATAGCAGCTTCTTCTGATACTCAAATGTGGACCACTTCCGTTAAATATGGGCTCGCTTGGGACGAGGCTATTAGGCGATCGGGCCATGGACCGTTAAGACAATCTTGGTATTATTAAAAAATCAAGTAATTCCAGTTTCATACATTCTCTTTCCACAGACACGTTGGTGAAGGAATACTTCGGGGTATGTCAACAGGTAACGCGAAACACGCTATATCCGCGCGTAGTCCAAGGAACTCAATGTCCAGTCCAAGGTTTGTCAGGAATAAGGTAAGTACCAACCTCTTCATTTTTCAAAGACAGCTGGCAGTAGAACAATGGTAGCCATTGGCAACTGGCGGTTTGAATGCCGCGCATCAAAACTGTCAATCATTCTGCAGTTGCACATATGCTATCGATATATTTAAGAAATAAAGGGTGATGCAGTATCCTTTATGGGCGAAGGTTGGGAAAAAATAAATAATGGACGAGGCGCAGCCGAGTCCATTATTTTATTTTTTTCCGGTCGAGGATACATTATGAGCCCATAAGTAATACTGCAAACCCTTTATTTCTATTCTATTACCGAAAACAGCGTGATATAATGAGAAAATGCATTCCCGTAAACTGACCAATCAGAATGCAGCATTTTCAATAATGGGCAGCAGAGGTAATAGAATCAATGTTAAAATGTCCATACTAAGAGTTGCATATCTTATGATTATAGAGCTATAGTAGATGATATCACTAATAATTGATCTCAGTAGAGAAATATTAAGGAACCCAATTGTCGTGTGTAATAAGGTAATTGCACTTTTAAGTGAGATGTATGTGATTAATTTCAGAGGCAAACAAAAGCAAAACCTATTAGGAGTACCTACTCAAGAAACTGGCAACGGAGATTCTACAGATGTCGCCGTTCATTTTTCCAATGGAACTTCCGTAAGTAGTCTTGGCTGATTATGAAATTGATGAATTCTCAGATGTATATAGACCGTATTCAATAGCCAGCCATGTTGGTGGACAAGATAGACGTATTCCAGTACTACAATACATTCACCTGTCAATGATCCCTGTGCAATCGCTAAACATGGATCGATTGACAGGTGAATGTATTGTAGTCCTGGAATGTATGCATCTTGTCCACCAACATGCCTGGTGGCTGACGTCATATTGAATACGGTCTATAGTGTTAATGAATCTTCGCGGATGTCAGCAAGAGGTAAAGATAAAGAATGTCACATTTGCACCTTGTACCTGTTATTAAGAATGTTGAATATAAACGTATAAA
The DNA here is from genome assembly GCA_023653785.1 of Ophioderma brevispina. NCBI lineage: Eukaryota > Metazoa > Echinodermata > Ophiuroidea > Amphilepidida > Ophiodermatidae > Ophioderma > Ophioderma brevispina. The sequence goes on along the minus strand of JAMKCH010007884.1, from coordinate 91,701 downwards.
ATATGAAGTTAAGGTCAATTAACACAAGCTGAAAATCAAAGTATGCAAAGTGAACGATTTAGGCCATGATACTTTCGTGATTTAACGATCTTTTCGTGCGCCAGCGCTGGGGATCACTTACTTCCTTCACTAAAATTTTAAAAATATTATGTAAACCAGGAAAAGCTGTATCCCCAAATGAAAAGAGTGCACATTATTTAGAAAAATGAATAAAATGTCAACTCAATTTACTCCCAGAATGTCAGTGACCATTGTTACTGCCCACACTATTGAAAAGATTTCAAGCTATATCAGGTGTTATGACTTCCCGTATTGAGCGCTAGTATCTGTTCATAACTTAAAGGGCAATATACTCACCTCGCTCATGATTTTTAAAAATGTTCGTCGCTGAATACCATTGCCTTTCTTGGAATAGAAATAGGCTTTTAAAGACAATAACTTGTGGATTTAGGTTATGCACAAATTAGGTCAGTCCTTGCCATGGGCTTTTCTTTCATGAATTTGGTCCCTTTACATGTTCTTTTCAAAAAAAAAATTATTAATCATATGGTCAAAGTTAATTGAACACACAGTAGAATCTCAAGATTTCTTTTATCGCGAACGAGGAAAGAACTTGCCCCAATGCGGCAAGGACATAACATTCGAATCTATTCAACTGCACATTAACAATAGACCAGATGTAAAAGAATGTGAAGTGTGTCCCGGGCCGATTAATGAATATCATTAGCTCCATTGTTCGCTTGAGCATGTTGAGGTTATGTGTATCCATTGGTCACTGATATTCTGGAAATGAGTTGACATTTTATTCATTTTTTCTAAATAATGTGCACTATTTTCATGTGGGTACACAGCTTTTCGTGGTTAAGATAATATTGTTTTCATTTTAGTGAAGGAAATAAGTAATCCCCAGGTCTGTAGCACGAAAATTTAATTAAAAGGCCAAAATTGTATTATGTACCATGGCCATGTAGTTGGAGTGGTTAGTTAATGTCCGTGACACATCCAACAATGAGAGAATGTGCGTTTCAGTCTAATCCAAATGTATTGAAAATGTGTAAAACGGTTTCAGGATAAACACATAATTTTTGTTCATCTTTATTATGTAACATCCTAATTACAAACATTGAATTCGCAAAATTTTGTCCAAAAGGATAACAAATTACATTGTCTTCATATATATAAATGAACACTCTAAGAGATCCACCAAAATCATCAATTAGTACAATTACAACATAGTCCCATATTGAAATTTAAATAAGTATATGTTTGAAATAATTTACAGGATGATATACGAATACCTATTTTGAATGGTATATCAAACGGGAATGGCGCTGCTAATGACGCCAACGAAATACAAAGGGAAGGCACGACAAACCAGCTAAACGATGCTGAGCTTGAAGACGTCACGAGGAGGGGTATTCCATCGGACGCTGAAGCCACTACCATCTTCATTGGCCAACTAAATTGTTTGGATAAACCCGTTGTGAGTTTGGTACGACTTAAGGAAAGCTCACCAATGTCAGCTCTGACCGAAGTGCCCATTCCTGTCAGTTCCATGTTTTTATTTCTAGGGCCTGTTGGCGGTAAGCTGGACTATTATGAACTGGGCAGAGGCTTTGGGACCCTCATGTCTTCAGAGGTAAGGCATTGAGTGTTTGCACTTAACATACAATCAACCCATAGAGGTCTTTCACCTCACTCATGCATAACCTATAACAAAAGGTGTTAGTTCCCGTAGTATTACGTCATTCAGATCAATTTAATACCCGACCTCAAAGTACTTGTGCTATTCAAAGTGTGACCCATACTTGTGTGCATACATATCCAACATGCATGTCGTTCTTCAGATTTAGAAAGCCTACAGAAATTTGGAATGGACTTTGCCATTCCAGGCAAGAATAGATGGCCGCTAATCCGAAAGGTGGAAGACCTCTATTAAATTGTTTTGAGTGTGTTACGATTAGCGACCTTTAGTACAATCAAGACATGAAATAGGTCTAATAAAATGCATTGGTTTTGAACAAGATGAACTCTTTAAAACATAATATAACAAATTGATAGTCGCTTTCTCTGTGCAACTCTTGCCTAAAATGTCCGACTCTTGTCATCATTTATAATCCTACCAACAGAACTTTAGTGAAGCGCTTTATCAAACCGACAACATGAAAAACATCATATCCGCAATGAATGACTTTATAGATGACACCATAGTTCTACCTGCTGGAAACTGGGATAGAGATCTGCTTCTGCCAGTACTGCGTATTCAGAATGAGAAAGTTAGGGAAAGAAAGCTAAGACAGGAAATAGTAATGAAATGGGCCAAATGCCCAGCGAAAAAAGGTGGTAAGTATGACTTCAGTGAAATAAATGTACCTTGTCATTTCTTTTTCATTTTATGTATTACTAAAATATTAATTTCCTGTCTCCGGAGTCAACATGGCTGACTAGTTTTGACAATAGAATAGCTTAGACTTGTTATATTACCCTCAAAATTTTGATTAAAATATTATTTTCTCAATTTTATTTGAGAAAAAGATTTCTCACGGGAAAAGTACTTTGTTTATGATAAAAAAGAGAGCAGGGGATCCCCTAGAGTTGTTTGTACAAGGTGCACCTATTAGATTGCACAATAGGGGAAATGGGGAATTCCCCAAGATGTAAACTTAGAAACTGAGTCACTTGTTTATGCATTGAGATCAAAACATTGCAGAATCTAGGTAATTCCCCATAAAGTTATATATGTGAAGTGATGTAATTCAGATGATGTAATTTATGTGAATTCCAATTGGTCAGCTAGTGCAAGGTTATGTTTATGCATGATTCTGTGGTAATATCTATTTTAAGACTTGGGAACTTTGTGAAGTCAGTATATAATGGAGATTTGAGTAAGGGTCTCAGGGCCAGCAACCTCCAGTAACAAGTAGCTAGAAGTTATAGCTAGTTTTAATCTACAATAATGGTAGATTTGAGTTCTACATCTAGTGCCAGGATTTAATACTTTGGATGCCGCCGGAGCTTGATAGCTAAATTGTCTGCTGTCGTCTTTTAAGCCAAAGAGCTTCAGTTTTTGGAATCGAAAAGGATTCCAGTTTGTGGTCCTATATGAGGACATAGCGACAGACTAATGGTGGTATAATACCTGGATTTTATTATTGTGGAACATTAGTGTCGTCGAGGGAAAGCCCCGTCGTCTTGAACTGCTGGACAAAATTATCTTCAAGATTCAGAAGATTTGCATGAAATATACCATGGATATTTATGTGACCTTTCATGTCATTTTGGAGTCTTCGCTGTGAGTACAATCTTAACTACTTGTGTGTGTAATTTTACTATATATTTTTGTTTTGGACAAACCAAATTCTTGAACCATCGTGTTTACAAATCATTAAATCTGTTTTATTATAAAATTTAGATCACTTTTGCACAAGGCTCATTTATTTGTGTTCGAAAGGTATTTCTGACCTTTGACGTCTACGAGACGTCATAACAGAGTATAAATGTTAATCATGCGTTTTTGTGCTACGTGTACCCTGTTCAAAGATGTTAGAAAATACACTAGAATATCAACGGTTTCTTTATAGATAGTGTTTACACCTACCCAGCTTTCGCTATTTTGATAAGATGTGATAACTTCAAACAAAATGTCGGTCTATTCAGACGGAAATATGTTAACCTCATAATTTTCCACGTTTTACCAATCGGGGAAATGGTTGTTATTACGTAACACGCGTTGGGATGCATTGAGAGGCAATTTTTGAAATTTTGGAAGCGCCAACAGAAGATTCACAGTGTTTTGTCCGTACAATATGGCCCAACCGCCAGACAAACATATATCAGGACGGTTAGTTAGAAGCCATCCCTTGCAGGGTTTGGCGCCTTCAATATCCTGATTTTATATTTTAATAATATGTTTGTATAAAATTGAAACATATGACATTTATCTTTGGCCTCTATATTTATCTCTTTTCTCATTACAGCTACCCCAATGCAACAATCATCGGGAAATAAAACCGATGAAATTGATCCTTTGAAACGAACAGGCATACCATTTGGAGGAGTCATAAATGACATCAAGAGAAGATATCCGCATTATCTGAGCGACTTTACGGACGCCCTCAACGTCCTGTCTTGCAGCAGTGTTTCTTTATCTTTTTCGCTGCTCTGTCACCTGCCATTACATTTGGTGGTTTAATTGGTAAGAAACAGGCTGTAACATTAAGGGGTGTGCAGGGTGCATGTTGTCATTGATATCTTCTATTTGAATGTCAACGATATTATTCCATTTTGCAAATAAAACAACGCGATTTTGGTTAAAGCGGCACTGGCACATTTTCACAAAATATGAAATTTCTTCAATTTGCTCTCAAATGATAGTCTAGGCCATTGGAATAACATAGATATATGTTACACTAAAAATAACATACCAAAACAGATTGATAATGAGGGGATAAAGACCATCCAGGTAATTTTGTAGGCCAACTTTTAAGTTTTCATAATTTATCACCAAATGTGTATATAAATAAAAAAACTAAAAAATCAATAAAATAATTAAAACCACAAAGGTTTATAGACCGATCAAGCAGTGTGCATAGCGTGGGAAACATGCATACGGCATGCGTATTTGTGTTAAACGCCATTTTCGCGTCTGCTGAATTTCGCGTCGCCGGCGACCGCTAAATTACAAATCATTTCGAATGGGGCTTTTGTATATAAAAGCTTTACACCTGCAACGAAATATCGATTTTGAAAACTCTCGAGGGCTCACTATTTTTCAAATGTGCATTGTCTCTTTAAATGACTGCAGAGAGAACAAAATTAAGTTTAGGATCTTGTTTATGGAAATCTGTCAAGTACTTGTGTCTCAGGTAACCCTGAGTATCAAGACTTAATAATTTTCATAAAAGTAGGCAGATTCCAGATTAACTGTTAAAATATTCTTAGACACTTTGTCCCAGGATGAAAAAAAAATGAAATTAAAAATGTGATAAACATATAAAGTTTAAGAGTGATACCAATTGATGAACGCTTATGTTTTTGGTGGTTAAAAATATATATAATAAAACGTGCAATTGATCGAAATATTGCCCTTGACTCTCAAAATTGCAGCGTATATTTGTGACATCATACAAACGGCCAAATAAAATTATTATTTAACTGACTATTTTATAACGTTGAAATTTGGTCAGCCCGTAGAGTTGGTATTATTTCCGTTTTTCGGCCAAATGTTGTTAAATGATGGAAATGCGACATACGTCTCTACGGAATACATCCGACTAAGTTCGGACAAGTAGGCTCAATCAGGTAAGCGCTCTGACTTCACTGTATGCTCATCCATTCGTATAGGCGTGCGGTCGAGACCCGTGAGATTCAGCTATCTTGTAATTTCCCTGCACAAGAATTAACCGCTTTGTTGGGTTGTCCGATTTACCCATGCGATATTTAGGAAGCTGGTCCCGACTGCGATGGTTATCTTGATGTATGTTTGCTGATAAGGGAAAGCACTGATCCCGAATCTGCGCTCCCTGAAATGATGCAAATGTTTTAATGGTATGGTTGGGGCCACATGACAGCGCATTTGGAAGCGCGTAGAGGCCAATCGCATAAGGCGCTATAAATCGCTGGCTATTATTATTATTATTATTATTATTTAACCTCTTTTTGATGCAGGGGAGAAGACGGACAACTGGATGGGTATTCCGAGATGATTGTTGGGACTGCAGTCTGTGGTGTTATATTCGCGCTCTTTTCTGGGCAACCATTGATATCATTGTGGTTGTCACTGACCCATCTAGTGTTTGAAGAAAATCTATATAGGTAATCCTCATCATAGACATCACTGTCTCAAATCATACCTATGTGACCCATAAAGATGTCACTATTTATATTGTCGAGCAACTTGTTCGAAGGTACTGAAAAGGATGGTCTTATAGCTCCATAACCATAATTGTAATAAGTACAAACTATACCTTTTTTTAAATCCTTGTAACAAGAAGAACACTTTCGAGTTACATTTTTAAAGCACTCCAAGGCATTTTTCATTTGGACCCCTGTATTATGAATTTTCCCTCATAGGATTCCTCCCACACTTTCTCGAGGGGCACCCCCGCTAAATTTGTTCATTAACCTTCAGAAAAGACAAATCCACTGAGAAATCATGCTTGCTCTCCACGGTCACGGAATTACCCCAAATGACCCAACTATTGAGCTTTTATTAAGCTAATAAAGTCACCTTCGAGTTTGAAGCTGACTCTGAAACATGCATTGCGCCTATGTATTGCGATAACAACATTATAGGTCGAGTGATTATTCATTATAAGAACTTCTAAAAGAGGTGGCTTAAGGTCAGCGAGTGACACCTACACTGCAAAAACTGGGATGTCCAACGTTAACACCATGAGTATTAATTGTAATACCCTCCTGGAATCAATAGGGACCGCACCCTTTGCTTGTGTTTATATTTACACCATTTCAGTATTAAATACCACCCACTATGGTTAATGTTATTTAATCAAATTATATGACACTGCTCAGTGTTAATTTTACCCACTTGTCGCGTTACTTATTTTTTCAACAATGCCGGTGCCAATTTGGCGCTAGTGGTGTTAATTTAACACCCCTCCCAGAATCAATACGGGAACACACCCTCTGGTGTAATTAAAAAACCCAAAAAAACTTGGTGTTAACGTTTATATTTGTAATGTCTGACAGTTTTAGTAAGAAAATGGTTTGATTTGTTTATTGTTTGCTTCATTGTAACTGCTTACCTCTAACATTTCACAAGCAGATCACTAAATTGCAAATTAAAATTGCGCAGCGACACCGAATGGTGTTAAATCCCAAATTTCAACACCAGAAATAACACCGACAAAATTGACACCAACGTGGTGTTAAAATTTCAAGACCCAAGTTCTGCGTGGTATCTTGTCCCATGTTTGATTACACTTAACGCTGCAAAGGGGGTTCATAAGGACCCAGTTTTTGGTTTTTTAGGCGGCGATTTTTAACGCTGCAATATATTTTCGTTTATATTTTTTTGTATTTGTCTAACTTTTAGTTGCGTTTGCGTTGGTGCAAAAAATTCAAATCCATCGCGTCGTTTTTGCGTTAATTAGCATGGGTCCCTAGGAGCACCCCTTATGCACTAACGGAAGTGCCCATGACAAAAATTAAAAATCTTAATAGAGTTACTGTGATTATGATTTCCATAATGCATACACCTAGTGACATAAACAAAGTAAATAATTAATCAAAAAAATTCTTGGAAAGTATAGTAGGCCATTAGTGTCATAATATTTTATATACATCGCATAGCGGTTTACTGTAGGATCCTATGGTAAATTATACAAGTAAACCTAAAAAAATATAAAATGGCACGAGACATTTCTATTTGTGCTTAATATAGTAAATATAGTTCATCCTTCACCAATTATAGCAATCAGCAAGAGTCTAGGTGAATCAGTGCCGTAGAAAATGCAGAAACAAATTACTGTCTTTTTCGCACATTTTGACGCAAAATTAAAATCAATGTTTTGCCCCTAATTATCTTACTGAACAATTTTATTAATTCAGTTGGTTTATTCTGAGTTTTGAGGGTCTTTGGATCCTTCTTACATGTGGTGGATTTCATCTAAAAAATCCTTTGGGAAAGTGGTTATATAATGAATGGGTCCCTAGGAGCACCCCTTATGCACTAACGGAAGTGCAAACCCTTTATGCAGTTAAGTGTTAAGTGTTAAGGATGATTTCAAACATCATCTTGTTGGGAAGAATAATACTAATGTTTAAAAGCTTGAAAATAATAGAAAATATGCATATTTTTTTACAGTTTTGTGTAAGCACCGATATCGAATATCTCCCGTTTCGTTTCTGGGTCGGCGCGTGGATGTTTCTTATCGCAATTATCTGCGTGGCAGTTGAGGGTAGCGTACTTGTGCGTTTTTTCACACGATTTACCGAAGATATATTTTCTTTTCTGATATCCATCATTTTCATCTATGAAGTGTTCAACAAATTATACCAGGTAATTATGAGATGAAAAATTCTGTTTATTTGTGTGACTAATAGAGAGATTTATGGGTGGGGTGGGTGGATGGGGGGAGGGGGATGCAGAGAGCGATTGCGAGTATTAAAAGGGAAAGTTTCATGCCAGTTTGAACCAACACTAAACACAAACTTGTATTTTGATTTTGTTGAAACTGGTGTCCAATTATTGCTCTGATGATACTGAAGAAGGAAATGCATGTTAATTCTTTGGGTGACAGCTCTGTATACAATTTGAGGTCACGGCCTACCGACTATGGACACTCTTTTTACACTTTGCCCACTAATTACGAAACCAAATGCCAAACATCGTAAAATAAGGCAAGACGAACAAATTGACACCAGTTTAAACAAAATCGGAGCACGGGTAAGGTTTACCCCTAGGGGTGGCTCGAACCTGAAAACGGTGCTTGTTCCGTTCGCCTCTGGTTAGGCCCACCTGATTTACCCGGAAGTAGTATAAATTTTGATATTAGATGAAAGACCGTATTTTTCTCATTATTGTCCTGAAAATTTAGCTTCCAAATCCACTTCTTTGCAAAGATATAAACAAAAAACTGCAGTGTGTTTTTAGTGGTGGTTAACCAGGAGAATTATTTCACAGTAGTGAATAGGACCTTGCAATGTGCATTATCGCTTCTATTATCAGATGACACATTTAGGGTATCAGATGACACATTTAGGGTATCAGATGACACATTTAGGGTATCAGATGACACTAGATGTCACCTTTAGGGTATCAGATGACACTAGATGTCACCTTTAGGGTATCAGATGACACATTTAGGGTATCAGATGACACATTTAGGGTATCAGATGACACTAGATGTCACCTTTAGGGTATCAGATGACACATTTAGGGTATCAGATGACACTAGATGTCACCTTTAGGGTATCAGATGACACATTTAGGGTATCAGATGACACATTTAGGGTATCAGATGACACATTTAGGGTATCAGATGACACATTTAGGGTATCAGATGACACTAGATGTCACCTTTAGGGTATCAGATGACACTAGATGTCACCTTTAGGGTATCAGATGACACTAGATGTCACCTTTAGGGTATCAGAATGACACCTTTAGGGTGTCAAGCCAGAATGACACCTTTAGGGTATCAGATGACACTAGATGTCACCTTTAGGGTATCAGATGACACATTTAGGGTATCAGATGACACTAGATGTCACCTTTAGGGTATCAGATGACACTAGATGTCACCTTTAGGGTATCAGAATGACACCTTTAGGGTGTCAAGCCAGAATGACACCTTTAGGGTGTCAAGCCAGAATGACACCTTTAGGGTGTCAAGCCAGAATGACACCTTTAGGGTGTCAAGCCAGAATGACACCTTTAGGGTGTCAAGCCAGAATGACACCTTTAGGGTGTCAAGCCAGAATGACACCTTTAGGGTATCAGAATGACACCTTTAGGGTGTCAAGCCAGAATGACACCTTTAGGGTGTCAAGCCAGAATGACACCTTTAGGGTGTCAAGCCAGAATGACACCTTTAGGGTATCAGAATGACACCTTTAGGGTGTCAAGCCAGAATGACACCTTTAGGGTGTCAAGCCAGAATGACACCTTTAGGGTATCAGAATGACACCTTTAGGGTGTCAAGCCAGAATGACACCTTTAGGGTATCAGATGACACTAGATGTCACCTTTAGGGTATCAGATGACACATTTAGGGTATCAGATGACACTAGATGTCACCTTTAGGGTATCAGATGACACATTTAGGGTATCAGATGACACATTTAGGGTATCAGATGACACATTTAGGGTATCAGATGACACTAGATGTCACCTTTAGGGTATCAGAATGACACCTTTAGGGTGTCAAGCCAGAATGACACCTTTAGGGTGTCAAGCCAGAATGACACCTTTAGGGTGTCAAGCCAGAATGACACCTTTAGGGTATCAGATGACACTAGATGTCACCTTTAGGGTATCAGATGACACTAGATGTCACCTTTAGGGTATCAGATGACACATTTAGGGTATCAGATGACACTAGATGTCACCTTTAGGGTATCAGATGACACTAGATGTCACCTTTAGGGTATCAGATGACACTAGATGTCACCTTTAGGGTATCAGATGACACATTTAGGGTATCAGATGACACATTTAGGGTATCAGATGACACATTTAGGGTATCAGATGACACTAGATGTCACCTTTAGGGTATCAGATGACACTAGATGTCACCTTTAGGGTATCAGATGACACTAGATGTCACCTTTAGGGTATCAGATGACACATTTAGGGTATCAGATGACACTAGATGTCACCTTTAGGGTATCAGAATGACACCTTTAGGGTGTCAAGCCAGAATGACACCTTTAGGGTGTCAAGCCAGAATGACACCTTTAGGGTGTCAAGCCAGAATGACACCTTTAGGGTATCAGATGACACATTTAGGGTATCAGATGACACATTTAGGGTATCAGATGACACATTTAGGGTATCAGATGACACCTTTAGGATGTCAGATGACACCTTTAGGGTATCAGATGACACTAGATGACACCTTTAGGCTATCAGAATGACATATTTAGGGTGTCAAGCCAGAATGACACCTTTGGGATCTCAAAATGAGACTCCAAAGATGTTATTCTGACATCCTAAAGGTGTTATTCTGACACCCTAAAGGTGTCACCTAACAAGCTAAATGTATCATCTGAAACCCTAAAGGTGTCAGGTGTCATTCTGACACTCCAAACGTGTCAAATTGACACCTTTACATGCTCATCTGAAGACCCAAATTAGACACCCATTTAAGTGTCCTTTTTACGGATATTTTAACGAGGAAAATCTACCTTTCTTTCAGATCTTCCTGGCTCATCCTCTTGTCGAAACCGAGAGTTACTGCAGCGAAGCACTAACAGATGCCTATGAAGTCAATATCTCATCCTATATTGCGCATATGAATGGTACGATCCTGGGACCATTCACAGAAGGCACGGTTGAAATAACAAACATCACCACCACCACGAACTCACCAACCACTACCACTGCCTTCATGATGACACCCATGTTTAACGAGTCGTTTGGAAACGGAAGTGACGCAACTGTTTGTGGGGCAAAAGAGACGTCTGTGAGCACTCAACCCAACACGGCACTATTGTCTACACTTCTAATGTTGGGGACATTCCTATTGGCCAATGCCTTCAAGATATTCAAAACAAGTCATTTCTTGGGCAAGACAGTAAGGGATTTCTTTAACTTATTTGCGTCTTTTGTGGTAAATGTTAGAACTATGTTTGAATTAAAATAGTATAAAGAATTGATTAAACGCGTATTGCTGAATCCAGTAGAAAGCCTTCTCCTGAAGTGTAACCAAAAATAATTTCAATTTAGAAAACTAGAATGTGCCAAAATGGGTGTTTTTACATGAATTTCAGATGATTAAGAAACTATTTAAGATTATAATGTATCTATCAGTCTGAGAATATACAGTATTAGTAAAAGAATAAAAAAATGAACTCTGATTGCGTGCACCATTTTGAATGTTTAGGTAACATATATCGCCAGAAAGTTTAGCGCATTACCTTTAATTCGCTGCAAAGATCATTCACATCGGTTTAGTATAGACCGAGTTACGGTCGTCTGAATCAAGTCGGTTTTGCGCTCTGTTTATTGACTGCAGAATAAATGTGACGCTAATAAACCCCACAAAATTCAGTCACAACTTACCACCAATGCCCTCTTATCATTTCTACGTCCTCATCACTCATAAAATTATTTGCAAAATAAAGTAACTTAATACATATATCAGTTTCTGGAGGAGTTGAATGAATCATACTATATGAAGGAACACCAGTGACAAACTTTTGAGGTTTAAAGTATTGTCTATATTTGTAAACCAAACATATGCCACATCATATGCCGTTTCAAATAAATGTTACAATTATCACTGGCTTTTACACCATTAAGATACCACTTAATTTGACATAAACATAGACATTCCTTTATCATCATTCTGGTGAGTCATTTACACAGATGATTCAAATGGAAATCTGTGGATGGGGGAAAAGCTGACTACTTGATTCAAAAGACTGTAGCCCGGCCTATACCTGACCGATTGGAATTTTCTTTGCGGCAAATGAAAGATACTGAATTAAAGCGGCACTGGCACATTTTCACAAAATATGAAATTTCTTCAAATTGCTCTCAAATGATAGTCTAGGCCATTGGAAGAACAGAGATACATTTTACACATACACATAACATACCCCAAAACAGATAGGGGCATTGATATGAGGATAAAGACATCACATCCAGGTAATTTGTAGGCCAACTTTTACGTTTTCCATAACTTTAATCAACAAATGTGTGTATTACATGAATATTTTTGACTCGTACTTACTGATGCACAAACCACAAGGTTATAGACCGATCAAACAGTGTGCATAGCGTGGGAAACATCCGTATTCTTGTGTTAAACGCTATTTTCGTCGTCTGCTGAATTTAACGTCGCCGGCGATGCTAAATTATAAAATCGTTCTGTTTACCCATAAGGAAGCTGATTTGGTCTTAATCATTTCGGGTGAGGGCTTTTGTATATAAAAACCTTACAACCATGCAAAAATATCGATTTTGAAAAATCTTGCGGGCGCACTATTTTTCAAATGTTCCAGTGTCTCTTTAAGCTTTTTGATGATTTCACATGTGTTAGATATTATGTTACATAAAATTCAAAATGGCGGACACGATTAGGGTGAATTTTTTTAAATGGTAATTTAAATTAATTAAATGACTGCAGTGATGTAGACGAATCTACAATCATGGAAAAACCTGTTAGTACAGCCTACGTTTTCTGTCCCACGCGCTTAGTTTTCAAATAGTGAAAAGGTAACCAGGTTCCATGTACATCCTGACGCATCCCCCTTCCTCATTCCTTCCTTTCCCCACCTCACATCGTCCAATGCTGAGATGACGTACAACTGTTGTGGCAACATGTTAGTCGACCTACATTGAATGAGAGAAGAGGGATGAGGGTGATTTTTATACAGCGCTGAAAAGTGAATCAACAGTTTAGTTTTGTCCAAGATCGTAGCCTATCGCAATTTGTACAGCCAAATCCACTAAAAAATAAACCGCTCCCACCTGTTTTAAATTCTAAAGAGTATCCTTTCAGCATTGATAAGACAAATAATCGTATCACAAACTCTATTATACTTCATGGATGAGGGTGATTCTGATGCAGCGCTGAAAAGTGAATCAACAGTTTAGTTTTGTCCAAGATTGTAGCCTATCGCAATTTGTACAGCCAAATCCACTAAAAAATAAAACGCTCCCACATGTTTTAAATTCTAAAGAGTATCCTTTCAGCGTTGATAAGACAAATGATCGTATCACAAACTCTTTTATACTTCAACTTCAAATCAATCATGTCAATATGATTTTACTGATGTCTTTTGACAGGTACGCAAGTTGACTAGCGACTTCGGTATTCCAATCGCCATCGTCATCATGGTTGGAAAAGATCTACTTATAAGCCATGTTTACACACAGGTAAGATATAACGTGGAATGATAATGTAAATAAACACTACGAATACAATTACATCATTTATATAACCATATCGCCGCCTTCTTCTTTGGGATGTATTTTAATTTTAAATTTTAATTTTCAGCACGTTTCCCCACCGGGATTCGAACCCGGTGTGGCAGGAGATATAGTCCTCCGGGCTCACAGTCCGGGAACAATGGTGAACAATAGGGCAATCGATTCAGTTGACTCTTTACGCAACATTAGTTTCACGCTTTATTCCGTTGTCGTCTATTTTTTTTTTTTTTTTTTTTTAATCATTTCGGGTGAGGGCTTTTGTATATAAAAACCTTACAACCATGCAAAAATATCGATTTTGAAAAATCTTGCGGGCGCACTATTTTTCAAATGTTCCAGTGTCTCTTTAAGCTTTTTGATGATTTCACATGTGTTAGATATTATGTTACATAAAATTCAAAATGGCGGACACGATTAGGGTGAATTTTTTTAAATGGTAATTTAAACTAATTAAATGACTGCAGTGATGTAGACGAATCTACAATCATGGAAAAACCTGTTAGTACAGCCAAGTTATTTCGGCCTACGTTTTCTGTCCCACGCGCTTAGTTTTCAAATAGTGAAAAGGTAACCAGGTTCCATGTACATCCTGACGCATCCCCCTTCCTCATTCCTTCCTTTCCCCACCTCACATCGTCCAATGCTGAGATGACGTACAACTGTTGTGGCAACATGTTAGTCGACCTACATCGAATGAGAGAAGAGGGATGAGGGTGATTTTGATACAGCGCTGAAAAGTGAATCAACAGTTTACTTATGTCCAAGATCGTAGCCTATCGCAATTTGTACAGCCAAATCCACTAAAAAATAAACCGCTCCCACCTGTTTTAAATTCTAAAGAGTATCCTTTCAGCATTGATAAGACAAATAATCGTATCACAAACTCTATTATACTTCATGGATGAGGGTGATTCTGATGCAGTGCTGAAAAGTGAATCAACATTTTAGTTTTTGTCCAAGATTGTAGCCTATCGCAATTTGTACAGCCAAATCCACTAAAAAATAAAACGCTTCCAAACTCTTTTATACTTCAACTTCAAATCAATCATGTCAATATGATTTTACTGATGTCTTTTGACAGGTACGCAAGTTGACTAGCGACTTCGGTATTCCAATCGCCATCGTCATCATGGTTGGAAAAGATCTACTTATAAGCCATGTTTACACACAGGTAAGATATAACGTGGAATGATAATGTAAATAAACACTACGAATACAATTACATAATTTATATAACCATATCGCCGCCTTCTTCTTTGGGGTGTATTTTAATTTTAAATTTTAATTTTCAGCACGTGTCCCCACCGGGATTCAAACCCGGTTTTTTTGGTAAACGTGCGCAACAGGAAACCACCCTAACCACTAGGCCACATTCTCACACGGTTGATAAAAGATAATAATAATAATAATGTAAATATTTGGCTCTTGCTTAGACATTGAAATTACGACCTGTATCACGTCATCAATAAATGTTGTGTTAAGAATAAATCTGGAAATTGGTTGATTGTGGATAAAGGAATTCCTGTCTTTGCTTTTAGTTAAAAGACTGTTAAATGCAAATTGAGTACCGGCCATAGCTGTAAAACAGAACAACTCCGAGTTAGAATCAACAAGGTTATCTTGTCAAATAAATGCATATCATTAGCACTACCTAGAAGAGGCTAAAGTTGAAACACCTTATATACTACCAAAAAACCGCCAGTCTTCTTTAGGATGTGAACTGTTGTGCATTAACCCACGTTAATCAAAACTGTGTGGATGTTCGCGGACCCTGTATCCAGTTTATACCGTGCTAATGCAGCTCACACTTTAAGGGGTTCAATTTAAATGAATAACGTGAAGTTATAGTCGTTAGGGCAGGCAGCATTTTAGCCTATAAGGAATTGCCCTTTTTTAGTTTGCTGTTATATTCGACAAAACGAAACAAAACAGGGTCAGTGGACCCATTACGCTCTATTCCGTAATAGTATGATATGATAACGGAATAAAGCGTGTAATCCAATGGGTGCACCGAGCTTGTTTCGTGTCGTTTCGTCGAATATAATAAGCCGCTACTGTACATTCCCTTGTCCCTGTATTGGATTTGTTATAGCGCTCCCTCATTGGGATCTCTTGCGCAACGCCTTTCCGCATATATTTTGTGTGTTTTGCTTTTTTCATATTCCGGGATAAATTTTGCGTAACTATCCTGGGAACTGATTGGGCAATGATGACATCGATGGAATTATCTGGTAAGGGCCCCGACTATGCCAAAGTTTAACTGCATTTCTCCTAATAGACCGTATTCAATATGACGTCAGCCACCAGACGTGTTGGTGGACAAGATGCATACATTCCAGGACTACAATACATAGCTGTCAATCAATCCATGTTTAGCTATTGCACAGGGATCATTGACAGGTGAATGTATTGTAGTACTGGAATGCGTCTATCTTGTTCACCAACATGGCTGGCTATTGAATACGGTCTATAGGTTGGCTTTTCAGTCTCTTCAGTCAAACATGTCACAACCCCGTTGGCCACGTGCATGGTATAGAACATCGCCCTCTTCTTAACTGACGCAACAATGAATTCCAGCCCTTACTCACAACGCAATACACATAATGAAATTCAATGCAAGTAAGACGTTTTGAATTTTGTGGGGCTTGTGACATGTGTTTACGTGACTTGAGAAAATTTAAGCAGAGGCATTACAGGCGCGGATCCAGGGAGGGGGTGGAGGGGGCGCGCGCCTCCCGTTAATTCTGCAAAATCTTGCAAAATCAGCCCATTTTGGACAAGTTAGCCTTTCAGCCCCCGGTAATTTTGACGTTTTTCAAATCCTGGATCCGCCCCTGCATTCCACTCAACAATTTCAAAGTGAAAAGCTATACTTGTAATTCTCTTGTACTATGCAATATTTCTTCTCAAAAGAAAACTATTTTTGTGTGAATTTATGATCCAAACGTAAAACGTCCTAACATTTTATTTGTTAATAAGGGTTCAAGGCGAATTATTGGAACCATCTAGAGGATGTAAAGATGAAAGTAAAAATAAACAAAAGTTCCCTCTTCAAATTCTAGTCGAACCATAGAAATCGGAAAACTTAATAAAAATAGTGCAAAAATGGTTGACAATGATTTTTTTCACTATTTTGTTAATTGATTAATTGTTGTCTTCTACTGCACAACACTAAATAAAATTAAGGTAATAGCGGTTCTTTTTGACAATTTGGTTTTATTTAAAGTGTTTGCATTTGGAAAATCCAATTTCCTGCAGGTTTCAACAGAATTACAAATTGCAATACTTAAGAATCCAAATATAGTATGTTTCAAACAGTAAAACTAACCAGAAACACTGACATATAAGTAAAAACAATTGATCTCCAAAAATAATGATAGATTAAGATTTTCGGTCGGAGTCCGTGAAAGCTCGCGAAGAGGGGCCCCTCGATCTATTTAAAGATGTCAATGATGAAGGATTGCAAACTGTTCTGTCCGGCAACCGACGGCATTTAGTGTCAATTCAAAAACGGATTTGAAGCCTATCCCATATTACACTGCGCAGTTTTTATGCTGTACCATACTTCACTTTCATGTATCAGTAGGTCCACTTCTTCTTCTTAAAGTCTGACTCAGAGATTTCGAAATATTATTTTTTGGTATAATAATGAAAAATAGTCAACTAGAACTAAAGATAGTAACCTAAAATGCACAATTCTGAAATTTGAGATGAATCGGATTTTTCGTTTTGATGCAGTAAACATTTATGTGTAGTCTTACATCCCATAAGATACTGTGTATAACAAAAATTCCGGATCCGGAATTTATAACAAAGTTATGATTTTCTATATGAAGGAATTCGATTTAGCTTAGCAATTTCACAAAGTGATTAGTATATGAACAAGCATTATGTACATGCAAAAACACGATTTTTTTGGAAATTGAGGGCGCCCTCCTCGGGAAATCTCTGAGTCGGCCTTTAACTATGTCCATACACTGTGGTTCTCAAATATGATCCAGCCAGAGATGGGCACAACGTATGGCTGTTTTCACTGAATTCCGCAAGTAAAAACCAATTGAATAAGGCTGCTCTCAAAAAAATGTTAACAACTCGCGACACAGGCATGTGGTAATAACTAAAGTACGCATGGGTCTCGTTTGGTATGCTGTTTAAAGCTAACAAATAAGCTTTTCTTTACCCGCGTATTTCGTTTCAATGCTTATGTAGAACAGCAGGATAGCTTCGTCAAAAAGGGAGAGTTACAAATTGGTGGTCCGATTTTGCAGTGGTTACATTTGTAAGTGCTTGGTCGAAACAGATTGTTCTAACATGACTCAAAATTGTGTATTGATTGTGTTATTGAGTGGTAATTGAAGCTATTGAAGATATTGACCATCTTTTCCCCATTTTGAACTTCATTTGTCATAAAGTGTGATCATTGTATTTATTGATCAAGAATACTATGTATTTTTTTTCAAATAGTAAATCATTCATTTTCATAGCCAGAGTAAGTAGCCCTATCAATACGCTCAAAATTACCCAGAATGTTAAACCAAAACCCAAAGGAAAACCAAAACAATCAGACACTTCTTATGATCCCAAGAAAATCAAGGATTCTAGAGGCAGGAAATAAACAACAAAAAACAACGAAAGTAAAACAAAAAACAAAGAGAAATTCTGATAAATAAGCCACATGGTCTAATGAACCAGGCAGAATTGGAAAATAAGACACAAGTGGCATGCCATAAAGATCAACGGCTCAAGAATGCCAAGAACTCAAGCCAACGTTTCTCGTTGTGGAATAAGCAGTTGTGGTAGATTTACAACGCGAAACGTTTAGTAAAACACGGTGGCAGAATCTCGAGGTCTTTCTGACATAGAACACACTGTGCAAAATCTATTTGTTTTCTTTTAAGATGGAAAGATCGATTGTCACTAGAAGCCAAGTGTATCTGTTGCATCATGTATTCCAAGTGTTTATTAAAGGTAGAATTAGAATAGCAAATCGGACCAAGTGGAGTGGCCACTCTATAATTGATGCAGCATATCTTTTGTTTTACGTATCGGATGGAATGAAATTTAACTGGCATATAAAGCCTTAGGTCATTGGCTTGCTTTAAATGGATACCCCACAAGGACCCATGCTTACTTTTCTTTTTATCAATGTCGTCGTTCCGAGTGTTACATTTTTTTGGGACAGGCTGTATAAGTAGAGTCAAACCGGGGATTCAACCATCGTGTCACCGGGACTAAGTTTTGGACCAGCGGGGGGTCGATAGTTGTGAGCGGAGGCAGAATGTGTGGCCCAGTTCACCTGTTATTGAACTGAGATAATCTGTAGAGAATGTTCCTTCGAATCCAAAAACACGGGTGCTCAAAAACAATAACATTCAAATCACCTGCAATTAACTTACCATTGAAGCAAATGCGATTAGTCAGAATGTTTTGAGAATTGATTTTTCTCTGCTTTCGGACTTAATGTTGTTTCACTAGATTTAGCGTGGAATGATATCATGCGGAGCACCCGCATGATATATTGCCTTCTTCGATATATTTCTTCTTGTTGCTAATGCTCAATGCTACCAGTCCAGACGCTTTTCGGATTGAACCAAGAATGGTTAAAAGAAACCCTGACCCAAGCTCAAAAGGTTTTTTTGTAAACAGTTTTTAACCATAGGGGTCAGGTAGGGTCAAACAGCGGTCATTGTCGCGCGTGCTAACCCTTTTCCTTCTTTCTTACAGCCTGTCTCAAAAAAATGTATACAACAGAAAAAAAATTGTTAAATTGAAATTTAAAATAAGGTCATTCTACTTGGCATAGTATTAAGAAAAAAGACCAGGCGTTCCAATGGTGTTTGTTCATCTTATTTGACTTTTGTCAAAAACAGAAGATTAATTCAAATTTAGTGCGATAAAAAAAACCAAAACCCATTTTGTGCCACTTGTATGCATGGGCAGAGTGGCTTCGCCCAGTTATTTTGCCATGCATGTCTTAAAGCTCCAAAGATTTTTCAACTTGACAAAGAAACAAAACACATATTAAAGTAAATAAAAAAGTCTAGTTTTATCACACAGTTTAATAGTCAACATAATCATTTTTTTTTTTTTTTTTTACTTTTTATAAATAAAAACAATACAAATATGAATTTGCACCTCAATGAAATGGAACTTTTAAATTATTATAAATGGTTATATGTTTAAAATATGCCAGAAGGAATGTATTGCAACCAAAATAAAAACTCCAGTCAAAGAAAATGTTTTTAAAATATTGCACAATCTTTGTGCATATAATTGTTTTTGAAGTCAATAAAAATTTGAATTTTGGAAGTAAAGTATCAAGTTGTCGGTAGGACTTTGCGTTCATGATCTTCCAGACCATAAAAAACTCTTCTCAGGTTTGCTGCATTGCCGGATGACGTTCATGGTTTCTTCTAACAAAACAACAGTATGTCGAATGTTATTCCTTTATCTTAAAGTCAGAACTTACTGATCATAAATTCCACCCTTACGTAAACGTGTTCGTATATTATAGAGTTTCATTTATGAAGTTAATCCCTTTTTAAAGAATTTAATATGGTTCAAGTGTGATAACTATCAAAATCGTTCACCGTTTCCACTCAACCAGAAAAGCGGCACAAACTCGAATTTTGTGTTCCGCCAGTAGTAAACTGGAGTGATCTCTCGTTGAAACAAGCAAATGAGATGAAACAAAAAATCCTGAAAAGCCTTGTCTTTTTTCTTTAAGTGATGTACAAAACAACTTACTTATGTTAGATATAATATTGAAAAAAAAATCCGGTTTTTGATTGTACCATTTTTTTAGACAGGCTGTAGTTGGTGATGTGCTATCGTGCCCATTCGGTCACAATTTGCAGGTGACTGGCAATGGGTGTGGTGACACAGATTTTTATATCCAAGGTCCATTTGGGGTTAAAAAAAAAAGGGGCGTCTCTCTAACCCCTCTTAATATTTCAAAATGCTATAGTGTTACACGGTTGGTTGAATTGAACCAGACTTCGTTCAGAATAACCCTTGATCCAAGTGCCATCAGAGATGGTTATTCACAGATTGGGGTCAAAAGACACGCAGGGGGTCATACAGGTCATCGTTCAGTTGTCCTTCTGTTTCCTCAGCTCTGCGAGTGACCCTCCTTTTGCGGTTTTCTGCCACAAATAAATGCTATTAATCACCAAACTTGGTCAGAAGAGAACCCGCTGAGCTTGGGGTCAAAGGTCTCCAAAGGGGTCATTACAGGTCATTCGCTCTAACCTCCTTTTTGTTATAATCTGCCACAAATCAATTGCTATAATACTGGACTGGGTCAGAAAAACGCGAACCCAAGGGACCCATATTGAGGTTCGCAGATTTGGGTCAAAGGTCCACGTGGGTCGGGTTTAGTTAAAGGGATTTCTTTGAATACTTGCAAAAACTTTCTCACGCCACATCAATTGACTATAATCACCAGACTTGTCAGAAGAATTGCTAACCCCAAACTGATGTATACACCAGATTAGGGTCAAAGCGTCAACTCGCAGCAAGTAGCCACCGCATGTAAACTCTAGTTTTACTTTCCTTTCCACTGTACATCCCCCTCATTCAAATGCCAATTACTTCAGTAAAGTATAGAGGTGACACGATGGGTGTTTGAATCTACTTAACATTTTTTTTATCTTATTAATGCTTTAAAAGAGTTATAATAGTTTTAAAATACCACTACAATAAGATTGTTTTATTAGGAGAATTAACTAACAATGGCCGCGGGATGCCGTCTATTGTTGTTGACGTTGCTGGGGCATGGGCGCCGCTATGACTTGAAAAGTACAGACATAAACTGGTTGTCCTAGGAATGTCTTGATAATCATGGGTATGTGATCGGAATTAATAACTAATATGCCAATAGAAAATCAAGAAAACGATCCACTTAAAGCTCTGATGATTTCTTGAAACAGAAATAACTGAACTAAAAGTTTGGTTGTTCATTTATCGAATACTTTTTGGACACACCATGAATTGATATCATCATGTCCTTCATGTTGAAAGATAAGGTTGCAATAGTGTGGTTGGAGACAGCCATTTTGGACCGCTTATTTAAGAAAACTAAAGGATCACCGATATAGAAACGTAATCTACATGAGTTGGATGTGTGCATCTTTTTGTGTGTGGACCTTTATCAAGACATTTTTTTATGAAGTTTTTCATACCTTCAAACTTAAAAATCCACACACATAAATAATCCTCCCCGCCTTAAAAAAAATACGAACGATGTTGAAATGGCCATAACGTGTTCCACTTGCTTTCAATGAACGCGCCATTGGCCAAGCCAGCTGGATAACTCTCTCAAACTTCCACATCATCGTTTTCAGGGCAGTACGACCACAGGTCAATGGGTTTACATACGCGAACAACGCTTCTGGCATGTATATTATAATTCACCTACATACCTTTTTAATACCGTAATTTATATCGTTGGGATTTTTTAGGGGGGAGTATATTTAGTCAAGGACAAATAAGGCGCCCGATGGGCGTATGGACGTAATTTGACGTGCAGAACACAAATCGAGGGTTTACTGGCAAGAAGGCCCCATCGAATAGCTTGCCATTTGTCAGCGTGTTCTTATTAAGTGTTATACCTGCCAAACATCAAACACCTGCAGCTATTGCAGATGGGGCTTTTTTGGCCGAACACCCTCGAAATGTATGCCCGGTGAATAATAATCTGTGAGCAATCAAAGCTTATTTAAAACGAAAGTTACTTACGTGCTTATTGTGTGCGTTGTCGAAAAAACACCCGCCTTTTAAAATTTTAGGACAGTATCAGTGATTTTTACTCGAAAGATCAAAAAGATTTGAAATTTATGAATAGGGCAAAAGGGTGAAGTGATACGTCTGTTAGAATTCTCATAGTTCTTTTTTGCAACAGAAAAATTGCACCAGAACAGTAAAGGAAAACAGCAGTTTCAAAGATATAAACTCCATTCAATTACGTGTGTGCATAAGTGTCTTGGTTCTGTCTTTATTTTGTGCTTTTGGGCATTATCACTGTATGATAGTTAGATACCTATACCTGTTTACAGGACATGCAATAAATCTGAGTTTAGATGATTTTTTGATATGGTTTTTTTATTTAGCAAACCACTGATGTGCCTCTTTAACCCTCGTCATGTACCTTGAGCCATTTTTGTAACAAAACTCACGAAGGGGGGGGGGGGGTGGTTTTAACACTCCCCCTGTGATTTTCGTTTACTGAACAACCCGATTCCTGTAAAATTGTTACCAAAGGAGCTTAGAGTTTTAGATTTCTTCTTTCACATTGGTACCAAAATAAGTACCAACATCTCCAGTATGACGTCACCCAGACGTCATATGTTGAGGAAAAGTACGAAAATATTGAAATATGGGGGAAAATGATACTTCGCAATTTTAGTGACTCAATTTTGCAAAGAATGTTCAACTATGTGTGTCTATGGAATTGGCACTTTTTGCTGCACTGCGAAACTTTATGACGTCAATGTGACGTTATTGAAGGAATGTTGGTACTCATTTGCTATCAATGAAAGAGGAGGCCATAGCTAATCTATTGGTACCAAATTCAAGTGTCTGTGATGTTCCTGTGTTGGTTAGGCATTGTTGGTACTTCTCTCCCCCGAAGGGGGGGGGGGGTGGGTTGCTACCCCTACCCATCACTTGGGATCGCCCTGTATTTTACCTATACACCCGTGGATGTTTGTTTTTGGCTTGAAAGGAGCGGAAATGTCAATTGAAATTACATTAAATAATTTGGCCACCAAAAGGGGGTTTTAGCAAGCCCGGGGAAAAAAACAACAATTTTTATTTTGGCTTCGCACACGCCCCGCCCATTAAATTCAAACCAATCACGATCGGCGCTGCGCTAATACGCTGATTTGACAAACCTTGACATTTTACTTCAATATTATATATATTTTTGTTTAAAAATAACCCTAGCAGTCCAAAAAGGAAGCCATCAGTGGCTACTCTTGGTTCTCTTAAAATAGACCAAGATATTAAACTTGCCATACGAACAGGGGGGGTAGGACATGCCAACCTAACAGCTAAACAGCAACAGAACGGCAACAACTGCCGGCGGACCCGAGTGCTAGTATTATTTAAAAGACTTACGGTAGGAGGGCGATCTTACGCATATGGAACGGTCGCACACAGACATGGAATTAAGGCTAGGACATGGTCACAAATATGTAAATCTAAATTGACCGTTATTGGAAATACACTATTTGCAGCTGGGGTAATCCACAACCCCGACGGATTTGACGTCAATATTGTTTCTAAATTATCAGGATATTACTAAGATGTATGAACGAAGGTTTTAAAAAGTGATTTTGCAAGTCACTGGGATGAGGCTGCGTGCGTTTAGAAAATACACGTAAGAATCCATGATGGAATTACCGTTTGAAATCCCCAAAGCCCAAATTCTAGGAGATGTGTCGACCCCCTGTATACGAGTCCTTAAGGGATAGATGGCGCCATAGTCTGTCAAAGAAGCCTCGGGGGGATGGGGGTGGGACGTATTTCGATAGTAACGGGGCTGAGACGACCGGGCAACACAACAAATCTATCCTCCTGACTTTGCGCATGCATGCGTGTTTTACACGTGGAACACAAGTGCCAGGCCCCGATGAATGTTTTGATTTCGTGCAGCCCCGCGGGCATTCGTCTGTTCAATGAACAAAAATGGTGTATTAAATTACTCAAATTAAAAAATCAAATAAAAAGTTAAACACAAATACTGCCCAAGTTCCTACAAATATTTCAGGGCCAGTGGCGCAAGTATTAGAAACATAATTACAAGCAGAGATGCAAATTGACAGTCAGATGCGAATCGAACGTATTTATAATGGCATGGCTAAGCAGGAGTTTCCCTCTCACGGACGGGGTTCTTGTACACACACACACACACAACAGTACCACGCCCTGCCAGCACGTGCATGCAACTCAATGACAATAATTGCGTATGTGTGCGAACTGGAAATGGCACACTGTAGATTTAAAAACAATTGAAATTCCCATACTACTAAAATTACATTGCCCGTGATCTCCTACAACGCAAATACATGGGATATCGTAGCGGAAGATGAAGGTGGCAAACCTCGGGCTAGCCTCAGTCACATGTTCCCACACACACACACACACAAACACAATACGCCACGGCCAGCTATTCCGGCCGCTATATTTATATCATTTTAGGCAAGTAATCGTGAATTCTTGCAAGTTTGTTTGATCGTAGATTGAACGCTTAGGTAGCTCTGGCCAGGAACGGGTGAACCGTTGAATCGAATTCTCTGTACATTCCTGCCCACGTTCACAGTGATTGCCGTAAACACTCTGCCACACTCCATATTGGGTTGTGGCCGTTTTGTGGGTACTTAGGTCAGAGCATAATATAAAGCGATTACGGGGTGCCCATCACCGCATTTTTTAAAAACTGGCCAGTTACTAACCTTACTTACAAAATCCATACCAAATGTCACTAATTCTTATTTGTAAAACGGAATGGCAGTTTTGTCAGTGTACGTAACAGGAGTTTGGCGTCATAACTGGCGCAAATGAAAATGAAGGCACGGAAGTTATACTAAAATTTGCCTTTTATTACAATTCGACATCAAAACCTTGTAGAAAACTGTTTCATAATACCTCATATTGCTTTATTTTGATCTAATAATTATATTCGTGATAATAACACCCAGGGAATCGGAATATTACCAAATAGAGGTCAGTAAGTGAAGTATTTTAAACTTTTTTCCCCGGACAGGTTTTGCATTGCGCTATAACCAACCGTGCATTAACTCTGATCCACAACTAGCCGTGTCGTCACTTGGAATTCCAAGTCTCTGCTACCTCTGATAACAGCGATACGTATTGCTCGTACTTTTTTTGATGGTGTTCGATGTGTTGTAAACATGTATAGAAGGAGAGTAGCAACGGCGAAATTTTAAATTTGCTTTGGTCGTATGAGGATTTTTGCAACGCGCGAAATTCAAATATCATGGTTTTTTTACTAAATTCTATTTGGTGCTCTCACTTGTGATCGCCATATAAATCCTCACTTAATTTACTTCTGCACTTCTCTTTCTCTGTGCATTTTCATCCCTGTGGCGATATCTGGTTTAAAAATTTCACCCGCCACAAAACGAACTCTTCCGATCTTTCCTAATTTCGACAGGCACCCAAAATACCCCTTCCCCCACTTTAGGGGCTTAACTTTGATGTCGCGCTGCCCCCCCCTGGACCGCCTCAAGCGGATCGCCGTACGGGCATCGGCCGAGCGGAGGGAGCATGATACTCCCCGTGAGAGGGCGCTAACCACATCGTTGACCAAGACCGTAGAAATAACATAAAGCGCAAGCCTTGGTGTACGGGTGAATGGCGCACAGCCACTATGAATGAGATTCTATCGATCTCAAATTGTATCTAATTAAAAGGGTCATTATTGTATTCAGTGGTCCCAAAGGTTGTGACCAGTTTTTAATATCTCACTATCTAAAGGCAAATATTATAAAACAAACTAATAGTTAATACCTTGAAAATAGAGCCAGGATAGATGGCGCACTATTCTTTGTCAAGCGCCCTCAAGCAGGATCGCCGTGTCGAAGCATTCGGCGAGCGGAGCCGAGCAAGAGACTACCCATGCGAGGGCCCTATACAACTTCGTGTACAGAGCCAGGGAGGCGGCCAAGAAATCCAAATTTTCAGACTCTGCCATTGTTTAACAAATGTAAAGCGAATCTTGATGAAAAATTCCAATATTTTATATGTTTCAAGGAATGGTTTTTCTATTCCAAAACCGTTGGAGTTTGAAGAATCAACTCCACTGAAGGTATTTCTCTTTTCTGATTTTTTTTTGTATGAATAACGAACGATGACAGGTCGTATGTGGGTTCTGGGAACACCTATGACCGACCCACATCAAAGCCCCCCCATTAGTTTGGTGGTTTGCATTCAGTAAATGCTGTATTTTGTTGGCATTTTTTGGTGAGTTGTAGATAATGAGGCTTGTCCGCCACCGCCTGACGAGAGCCATAATTACTATTTTAGGGATCAAAAACTCTTTCCCATCCTGATACACTGGATTTATTGCCCGAAGTATCATGAAAGTTGGGTCCAAATTATACTTTACATTTTTTTTTGCCTGGCTTGAATATGCTAGGGGAGAAAGGATGACTAAAGGAGGTATAATTAAGAATTAAATATAACTATAATAAAATTGCTTGCTGCCATGGTTATAAAATGAAATGCAGGTAATACCATGGAAGGATAGAGAATATGCGACATAACTCGGACACCAAATGTCACATAGATGGACACCGGTACCCCTACGACATCCAAATTTGAAAGGCTCTGTTATTTATAACGTTTCATTTGAATTACTTTTGTTGACAAGTTTATTGGCACTTCCCAAATGTTATAACATAACATAAAAAAGAGGAACTATCATTGTGCCTTAACATACGCTCGCAACAAATTTGGTGTCCAGGGTTAATTACTCTGCTTTGGAAAAGTAATGATTTTTTAGTGATTATATCCAAATCATCACTTCCAACACACAGATAAACGTCAGGAAATCTCACTTGGAACTGTTTTGATTCATCTAGACTTATAATTACCATTACACAGAGCTATTTTCCAGCTATCACGTTAAAACACCAATTAAACCGCTGGAATACATAACGCCCAAAAGGCAACAAATAAACCAACTGGGGCAAAATAGCAGAAAAAAAGGGTTTAGGGATAATTAAAAATAATAGTGGCATTTGAAATGATGTAACTATGCTCCTTGTGTCAAATCAAGGAGCATTATTTCCCCCCTATCGCCCTCGGAAGAAAAAGGTGGTGACCTTCTGGCACCATTTATAAGTTGCTAAGAAAACGTATGGTAACCACACATGTCCCGAAGGAACTGACTAACTAATATATAATTGATGTCCGTTCCATTTTTATAGGGTCATAATATTTATTTTGAGCACAATCCTGAAAGATCGCCCACACAAAAGAGTATTAAAACACTATATCCGACGTTTTAAAAATGGCAAAATGAGATTAACTCTTTCACTCTGAGTATAGTTATAACAAATATGTCAGTGACTTGAGTGGGCTACCGAATTGACCCAAGTCATTTGGAAAGCCAATCTCAAAACCCCGACCTTGCTAGGCTTGTTTGGTAGTCTAATGCATGTTTTCATGCCTGACTCCAATATTTCATTAAAAACACATAATTATTAATATTCGTCTGTAGGCCAGACTGTTAAAATGAATACTAAGATTCATGTTGCTTGAAACTACACTGTTAAAAATTCTCGTAAATTGAGAAAACAAGATTTTCCGTAAATTTACGGAAAAATCTGTTTTTAGAAAACAATAAAAATAAAAAACAAAAACATAAAAAATAGCTAAAAATGTATTTCCTGAAATATTTCAGAAAATTTCTGGCATGCAATTTTCCGGATTTTTTTTTGGTTCCGTAAATTTAAATTACGGAAAATTCTGTTAAAATACATTTTTTTTCCATAATTGAGACAAATTTTTCGTAAAATTACTGTCAAAGTTCCGTTAATTGTCCATAAATTTTTTCTGTAAATTTACCCCTAGAAAAATGACTGAAATATCTGCTGCCAGAAATTCGTAAATTTTACGGACCTTTTTTAACAGTGTAATTTGTACTCTAGGCTGTATTCTAAAAGTGAGTCTAACTTTAGACCCAGGTTTAAAACCACGGTTAGTCCTACAATGAGTGTACCTTTTTCCTTTCAACATACTAAGAAGTTTTAAAATGGGTGAGAAAATTCCTCATGGATGGACCTTAACAACGCCCATCCATGAGGAATGTTCTCACCCGTTACGGCACATCTTTAGATTGGTTGAAAAGAAAAAAAAGTTCCACTCATGTAGGGGCTACCCCTTGTTTAAACCTGGGTCTAAAGTTAGGCTCCCTTTCAGAACACCGGCCTTAGTCGGTAATATGAGCACAAATGTACTCTCTATAGGAAAGCCACCCAGGATCAGATACGAAAATTCTAGGGAAAGATGAAATTTTACTCATTAATTAACGATCCCTGGTCGTTTTAATTGTGTATGATCTAAGCAGCGAAACTACTTCCCTTACCCATCAAATTCAACCAGAATTGGGGAGTTTTATTTATCTAAACCGTAGACCTACACCTAAATCCACTGCATCTGCGTTTTTGCCCGGTTTGCCTCCCATGACAAACAAAACAAAACGAAAATAGTACCAAGATGTCCTTCCTTTTGTACAAAACGCACCATCAGAATCAACTAAACTTAAAAAAAATTAATGCAACAATTTCTGCTCAATCATATCAAACAAGAAGCTGTTGAAATCAGGAAATAATTGCACCTTTTAAGTGTTTGAGTCCAACTTATAATGCAGCTTCAAAACCCGCATGGTTTTTAGAAATTATTATGGAAATCTGACAGGCATTTGTCACTAGGATATTGTCAGAAGTATATTTTTAGGTCTTTGACCGTACATATCTTTAATATTAAACCAAAAATAGAAATTATTTAAATCGTCCCTGGTTTTGATAAGTATTGCACCGTACTATACTATGATTGTGCAACATTTTATCTTGAATTTTAGAAGTAAAAAAAAAACAGTTACAAAGTCCCATTATAGTTGTCTTCATATATATGGCCTACGCTACGAATCTTTACTAAAGTCATTTAACATCACCAAATTAGTTTATTTCGAAATTTCCGTTGGTTTTCCGATGAACGTGTTTGGTGTTTTATCACTGCATTCAAGCACAAGGTTCAAAACGCGTAAAATTGGTTATTAACATGTCTTCTCCATGAGAACACAACATAACACGGTGTCCTGGATGAGGACATGATCTATAACGGACTTCACTTAGACATGTCCCCCCGTGAGTCATGCCTAGGCAGAAGACTCCAATCAGGACATGTCTCATATAATGTTTTTCAACGGGCTTCTAGACCAGTTTTTTTGCTGCTATTCAGAATGAATCCGATGGATGCCATACGAGCAACCTTGACATTTTGTAGAAACGCACAAAATCAAAATGGGCCACTAAAAACACACAAAACCTTCATCTCTTGTTCACCAAAGTTGTAGTTCGTTAAACATTCATTTGTGACCATTACATTATGATTCGGTAACCACGTAATCAATCCCATATGGCCGTCAATACAATAAACGTCTGATCCGTGAATCTACTTTTGACTGCTGTTGGTAATTTGGTATCTATCCTACCTGGTGTTGAACATACAAGAAATTAATTAAACCATAAGAACTATGTTGAATGTAATTATCAATATCTTCATTATAGGATCCCAAATGGGCCTCCGAACTCTAAGATGGCTATAATTGTAGTCGTGTCTAACCTAGTAGTGCAATGTTGTGTGTGTGTGTCCCTTAAGTCAATCAGATCAATCAGGTCCTCAAGAAGCGATACATGTATATGCCATCCCGATGGGTAGCCAAGATGGTTGGAAATGGCACTAAAAAGCGGTGAAAATCAGATTCACCATAGTCTAGATATATGTTTCTATATGTTTCCTTTGTTTTTTTGTTATGATTTGGGCGTCCATTAGCATCCATATCGGGATATATTGATGAATATCGAGTCAATGACACTTTAAAGAGCACTAATCAGTTTGGTATTTTAGTACCAGCACAATAAACAAGAAAAAAATATATCTTTAGCCTAAAGTGTGAATTACTGACCTTTAACTGATTGAATTTGCATCCACATTGACGCCTATTTATGACGACCATTTTGCGATATCAATCAACTTTATGTTATAATATTTAAATGGCACTATCTGTTATATTGATATACACAAAATGCATCTCTTGGGTATATGTCAGTAATGAGTTTTTTGGCCCATTTTGGAGCCATCTTGAATCGTTTTGTTGATTGATGATATCAAATTATTGACACTATTCTTAATTGTTTCACTTAAATAAATTTATTGATTGCTACACAATTGATATATATATAACAAGTGGACCATTCGCCATATACGTTCAAGTTGATAAATATCAGAATGCTGTTTTATTGCGGCCATATTTGAATTTCTTAAGTTCGAATTATTGGTTATGAATTCATTTTCTTGGTCAACAATGGGTGTTTTGCCTGGAATAGGCACAAAAATACAACTTTGAGTAATTAACATATGAGTTGTAGTGTTTTGGTGTACCATTTTGACTTTGTGCGTTTCTTCAAAATGCTCAGGTTTTTCGTTCTGGCATCTATCGTATTCAGATCAGCAGGAAAAACTGGTATAGAATCCGTTGAAAAACATTATATAATGGTGTACCAACAAGTCCATGTCTGTAAGCCGGACTATTTTGACAAATTTATTGGTTATTATCCTTCAATATATCCTGTATAAATTGTACGAAATTTTATTGCGGGCATAAATGATTTTCTTGAATGTAGTTTAAACACTCGCTAGTACATACAAATGATGACCTTTATGCAATTCCCGCAATAGATTTGTCTGAGTTTTGCAGAGGTACTCACTCTTGCATGTCCCTATCACATCAATTGTGTCCGCCAATAAAGGAGACGACTTTCAAGTGTCTTTTTACGACATCCGGAGATACGACTTTGCGTCTTGGCTAAGCACGTAAACAACGTCTAATTCCAGGACCTGGCTTATTCGGCTTCCTTGGGCACTTCCTCAAAACAGCTCCAAGGGTGTGTCTTAAATTATGTGTTGAGGTAGAGGTCTTTGTTATATTTTCTTCTGTTGAAGACATGTCTAAATGCAAAAACCGATAGTCACTCAAACACGATATTTACAACCAGTCCAGTTACTCGCGAGAAAATGAAAAGTGCGCGAAACTGAGATTAGGTATACATAATTTTACTTAGCTCAATTAACGGTTGAAATGATATAAAGGGCTGTAGTGTTGTAGATAGCAAAATACCCCTTATGCTGCTTTTACAATCATTTTAAACAAGAAGTATAGAAGAGTATTTTAAATATAATCGCCTAAATATTTTGATTAGTAGACTTACACAGTGCTTGCAATATTTGTGGGTCTTTTTCTCAAAATTTTAAAGTTGACTTTGCAAATTAGAACATTACTAAACACTAAAACGACAGCAACGCAAACAGTGTCATGAAAAAAATATGAAAAAGGTTAAGAGAGAGATTCGAAGCTGTTTTTTTAATCTTTGTTTGACGTGTCAAACTCACACCAAAACGTTAAAATGGAATTTCATAGGGCTTGTACCATACGAATTTGGAACGATTCTATTTCTTTAAAAACCGTAAAGTATAACAAAACGTTTTGTTATTTGTGTCGGTTTTTCTTAAACGCCTTAAAAAGAAATGAAACTTTCTATTGTCGTACTTATTTTTTTTTTACAGAAACTTGACGTGCCGAATGGTCTTGTGCCTACCGATAGTTGTAAACGTGGCTGGGTTGTTAACCCAATGGCATGCCAAAATCTTGCAATACTGTGGATATGCGCGCAGCTATCCGCTGTGGTTGGCTTTCATTCTTATGTTCATGGAGAGTCTCATTACCTCGTAAGTTGCTGCCTTTAGTCATCTCACTGCAGATTCTTTTAGTTCCTGTAAGAATCTTGTAGGTAGTGTAAGATTAACCGTAATACCAATATTATGCAAATCAATATCAATGCGAGGGCTGTCTTCTTCGTACGATGATGAGTATGGAGGTCTTAATTTCCTTTCAGTAGGCCTATAACCCTTTCAATCCTGTCAGATTATGTAATCGCTATTTAAAACTTCAACAAAGGGCGTGTTCAAGTCCCGCTAAAAAAGTAACCAGCTCAAAGAAAACTCTGATCTAAGACAGCTGTTTGTGAACTGTATAGACAGTTTCAATAGCAGCCATGTTGGTGGAACAAAAATAGACACATCCAGTACTACAATACATTCACCTGTCAATGATCCCTGTGCAATCGTTAAACATGGATTCGATTGACAGCTGAATGTACTGTAGTCCTGGAAAGGTATGCATCTTGTCACCAACATGTCTGGTGGCTGACGTCATATTGAGTACGGTCTATATTTCATCTTTATTCCTAATATTAATTGCAAAATTCCCGCTTCAAAATACTAAATTTGTAACAAAATGGTTTCTTAAAAGAAAACTCTGTGCAACTGCAGTCGCTTATTAGAGGGTTTCCTACCATACCATATACAGGGTGCAGTCAAAAAAAAAATTGACCTTGATTGTGTCCGCCATTTTGATTTCTTAACAACATATATGTAACATGTGTGATATCATCAGAAAACCTATTTCTTTATCTTTAATTTGCTGCAAAGATAATTCCAATCGGTTAAGTATAGGCCAAGCTACAGTCTTTTGAATCAAGTAGTCAGCGTTTCCCCTATCCACGGATTCCTATTTGAATGCACGGCGGCCAACTAAGCAAATGACTCCCCAAAAAGATGATAAGGTTATATCTATGTTTATATCAAATGAAGTGGTATCTTAAAGGTGCTTGTTCCGATTTATGTGTATTGTGTTCTCTACTTGATATGAGAGCCTGGCACTTGCACATACCCCCCATCGAGTACCGTGGGGGAAACACTTGCGGTTTTGATGGTAGACGCAATAATGCATGTTGCAAAGCCCCATTCAATACTGTGCTAATATTGATGGTTAACCACTAAAACGGCTGTTTTTTTGTTTATATCTTGGGAATGAAATGGATTTGAGGGCTCAAATTTCAGGACGACAATGATAAAAATACGGCCTTTCATCTGATATCAAAATCGATACTACTTCCGGGTAAATCAGGGGGGTCCCAAAGATGATCGGAACACGCACCTTTAAAGGGGTGAAAGCCAGTGATAATAATACGTTTTTTAAACACTTTTTATCAAGATGTGGCATGTTTTGGTATACAAATACAGACAATACTTTAAACCTCAAAAGGTTGTCATCGATGTCTGTTCCCTTATATGGTATGATTTATTCAACTCCTCCAGAAACTGATACATGTATCAAGTCACTTTATTTTTTGTTCAAATGATAGTTATGAGTGATGAGGACGTAGAAACGTTAACAAGGTTAAGAGGGCATCGGTGGTAAATTTTCACTGAATTTTGTGGGGTTAAATATAGCGCACAGGGTTTCGTGTACATAGACGGCTCGATCATTTATTCAAAATATTATAACCAAGTCGAAGACAAGCATTTAATTTGTATTATATGAACGATAATTGTCATAGAATAACTTGTGAAAAATGTGAAGAAAAAATTCGTCCATGGTTTAAAATGCAACAAAACTTCCCAATTAATGAAAATTTGGCTGAAAATCCAAGATGACGGCCGTGAAGCTATTGTTTTCAGGTGCTCACAAAAATAGTCACCAGAAGAAAACTAAGTGGAAGACAAGCCATTAACATGTTTTATATGAAAGATAATTGGATAAGGATTAATTTAAGACTCCAAAAAATGAAGACAAAAATCGTCTTTAAAATATAGGAAAATTGGTCCGAAACCCTGTGAGCGTCAATTCTACAGTCAATGAATAGCCCGATTTTCTTCTAGACACCGATTTCCTTCGCTGAACGCCGATCATTTTAATGTGAATCCGTGGACAGAGCGCAAAACCGACTACATGATTCAAACGACTGTAGCTCGGTCTATACCCAACCGAGGTGAATGATCTTTGCAGCAAATTAAAGATAATGAACTAAGCTTTCAGTTGATACCACATATGTTATGTTAGATATATGTCACTCAAAATGGATGACACAATCAGGGTGAATTTTGTTTTTACTCACCCTGCAAGATTGTGATTGCAATAACTTTGGTTATTGACAAGTTAACCTAATCATATCATCATGATCTCAGATATATTTAGTCACTTAGTCACTTTTCGCGGTTGACATTTTTTGTCGTTCTTGTGAATTTCGAGGCCTGTATGGCCCATCCAACACATAAAGACATTAATATTTTATATGTTACTTACCATATCACCATTTGGGAAAGGGTGTGAAGCACACACAGTCATGACACACAGATACACCGTTTATGTTTATCCCGTATGTGATGACACCCGCGATTTGTCAAGACGGGTCACGTGGCCATACATCAACACGGTGTATGTTTACGCAAAAGAGGTAAAAAAATCACGCAATTCGAGAGTAAATTTTGACATTACGAGTTCAATGGGTTCAGATGATATAAAAATCTCATTTCTGTAGCCGGAAAGCACGAAAGCATAAACATGCCCCCAATTCTCCGACCGATTCTATCTGAAACCTACTTCATTTTTCAATAAAGCTGGATTTAAATGCTCAAATTTCAAGTGAAAACTGCACCGGTATATGCCAAAGAAAATACACAAACCAATTGTTGAGTGACCATAATTGTTGTGAGACTGGT
Source organism: Ophioderma brevispina (assembly GCA_023653785.1). NCBI lineage: Eukaryota > Metazoa > Echinodermata > Ophiuroidea > Amphilepidida > Ophiodermatidae > Ophioderma > Ophioderma brevispina. Next base: position 56,708 of record JAMKCH010007884.1, on the reverse strand, counting down.
ACAAAGATAGGTGTACAGATTGCTGAATTCGGAAACCTATAATTCATTTTTTTGGAATATTAAATGGTAAATTATAGTTTCGATTTCTAATTTTCTGTTTGATATAATAAATGAGAAATATAGTCAGTCTATATTAAATACAAACGAATATACCAAACTAGCATACAAAGCCTGCAAGACGAGGCATACAAGGGCCGGTCAAGAAAAAGTCTGGGGCGCACAAGACAAAGTCACGTGCAACCTCGTACTACGCGAGATTGATTAACACCTGCATACAACCTGAGCGCGGAAATGAAGACGACATAACCAGAATGTATTGTCATAAACTCCACTGTTTACTTTGAAGGACATGAATATGTGCTATTCACATCTAACAACTGTTGTATTGCACTGTTTCGAACCATTTGTGAATTCTACTGTGAACACGCTTATAGCAGATTCAACCAGTGTGTCACCGGAGGAAAAAGTTTTGGACAGCGTCGATTAGTTACTAGAGGAGGCAGAATATGTGGCCCGATTCATTTGTTTCATCAGAGAGAGAAAGACGGAGATGGTTCGATTTGTGCAAGTCGATTACCAAGGATTACTTTCATTCATTAGCTCATTGTTACGAAACTTCAAGGGCCACTCGATTGGACCTTTGAAGTAATGTGTTCAACCGCCTCAAGCTTGGCCGTTCGGGATAGGTATTCACAACAGGAAGTAATTGACACACTCCCACTATAATAGCTTATTAATTTTCCAGCTAAAAGATATTAGTGGCAATGAAACTCCGCGGTTTTGTTCTGACTGATGGTTATTTATTTTAATGCGTTGGCGAAAATTGAGGAAATCAGTTGACTTTTAAACGAAAAGAAAGAACAGCAAAATCGACCCTTTTTCGGTAAGCTTACATTGATTCAAGCTTTTGGGGTCATAACAGATGCTATTATTTTAGCCTAATTTACCAATACTCGGTTATTCCTGAGGAAATATGAATGATGAATGATTTAGATAAAAGGAATTTTTTTTTCCAAAAAATACATCTCAACCATACTTTTTGTGTCAGGAAAGTGTCCAAAGTGCAAAAATACTTGAAAAAATTTGGGGGGTAAAAGTTGTTTAGAACATGCAGGCGAGTACGTTTCGCTGTACTGGTCAAACCATAGTGTATAGACCCTGTGCAAATACCAATTGAAAACTGGGTAATTGGAATGTTTCTGGGATTTTTTAATGACAGGTGTAGGTAATGTTTCCCGCAATTAGTGCAAGTATTTGTCCAATCGATGGATTTAAGCGATTTGAGATGAATAGGCGTTTGACAGTTTTTGACGTAGCAGTTCGAACCACCTCCTTCTTTCTCAACTTCTCTCTGGTTTCATGAAGAAACTAAGATAATCTGGCATTTTATGTTTGTCAAATGTTTGGATTCATTTGTATCAAAACAAGGGCGCTCAAAAACAATAACATTCAATCGCCAGTTAATTGAATACCATTGAAGCAAATACGATTATGTCAGAATGCTTGAGAAGTTAATGTAGCTATGACTTGAATTATTTCATTAAGCACAGAATTGATTTTTTTCTGCTATCGGATAACATGTTTCAAAAGATAGATTTAGCGTGGAATTTTAATTTCTATCAATTGCACATCCCCTCATTCAATGCCAGTACCCTCGGAAAAGAACTAGAGGTCACACGATGGGTTGAATCTACTAAGGTAGTTTCTTATTATAGTCCAGATCCATATGACTTGAATATGAAATTGCACAAGAATCTGCGCAAAGTGTTTTTACAGTTTCTAAGCAACAATGACCTGGTGATTCTAAATCTCGATGATATAGTTTCGTTGTCCTTGAGCATTTTGAGATAGGGAAGGGGGTAAATTAAAAAGGTAAAATTGGTAAATTTTCCTACAGGTTAGAGGTGATATAGGTCTGTTGCATTTTTAGAACGCGCCAGCTTATTTCTAAAAATTGGCTCAAATTCTTCATACTGTTGGATTGTAGTGTAAATAAATGTTCTGTATTTTATGTGACATTTGGGGTATATTATGGGGAAATATCATAGGGTTCACATGGTCTATGAGCCGGATTCAAATAAACTTTAGTAGTAGTTCCTGTTGTAACATGCCCATTGGAACATATTGAAATTTGATAATATCGGATTATAAAAATAACCCACATGATGACATTGAACAGTTTTTGGCCTGCCGTTGCAAACACAAGAAATTGTAGATACAGCAAACACAGTAGGATTCCATATGACATGTTACATGGCTATACCCCTGTGACGCCGTATGAAATTTTACCCTGTTAAATTTATCCTTTCCTTTCTCAAAATAAATGCTCAAGGATGACAAAGTTGCACAATCGAGATTTGGAATCGGTTAGTCAATGTTGCCTAGAAACCATCAAAACATTTTGTACAAGCTCTTAAGCAAGGTCATAATGGGACTACTTCAAGACTATTATACAATGCTTTTGAGACTAGCAACAGGAAATATGATAGTCTTCTTATTGGGTGGAACTTAGGTCTAATCAGTAAATGCTGGCTACCGTCCATACTTTAAGTTTAGCGTTGAATGTTAGCTATTAAGACCTATAATTTCAAACAGTTATTTATACTCTACTGTGCCAGATCTGATAAGTAATGCGTAAACTTAAACTTATTAACACTTGTGATTTGCCTGTACATGAACGGGCATATTTAACACATAGTGAATAAGGAGCGGTATTCCTATATCACTATCAGTTTCTAAAGTCGTAAATATCACATTATGTTTAACTTCCTGGAGTCACTATTTCTGGAAAGTTTTACACACTGCTTTCTTCAATGCGCAATAGTTTTGGCAAAGTTGACTCTTTTTTTACATTCACTATGATGAAGTTGCAAATTGAACCTCTGGGCCCTCATAATTCAATAAAATCGCTGCCAGAATTTCTCAGACAAGATCGGGGTATGCGAAGCGTGACGTGCGTCTATCCAAAATACAAAATAAGTTCTTGAAAAAAAGTCACGCGATTGGTAATTGGTCAAAAAGCGTGCGCCTCTACCGCGCTTTAATTTGCACAATCCATTGTGTTCGCACGGCTTGCCTGAGAAATTATGACAGCGACTTTAGTTTCTTCATTATCCTCAGATTTTAAACTTTTCATTGCCATATTCTCAATGAAAATGTAAATCATTCAGATGAGTTCAAACAAACCTAGTCCAAGCCTGATATTTGGGACGGCTTCTGAAGTGATCCGCGGGACGGGGTTGGGAAGCATCTCAAAAAGCCACTGACTTACCCATGCAGAATGTATAGTTATGACACATGAGGATTAAAAGGTTAACTTTCTTCCCGCTAGCTTGGATTCCTAGCTATTTCTGTAACAGGAAGCTACAAGAAGACCTCTTGACAAGTAGATAGTGGCCATACAAATACAGATACGAGATTCACAAATCAGTATAAAGTTTCCCTGCCCTAAAACACATTGAGGCGAAACAACATGTTAGATCCTTTTTTCCGCCATTTGTACTTAAAGGGCAACGAGAGATTTCACAAATTAGGTGTACCTAAAAAAAATAAAAGTACTGATTTTTGCCCTGATGTAAAGCTTTCCATCACAAATATCCCCATCTGAAAGGATTAAGCTGAGAAAAGAAAGGAAGAAGTAAGAACGTTTCTTTGATACAAAAATGTGAAATTCTAATTTCGTATAGGAGCAAATACGAAATTCAGCCTATGTTTTACATTGAAATATAAGCAAATCAAAATCACTTGTTTTCTCTCTTTTAAGACATTTCTGTAGCAAAACACAAGGTAAGAAATCGATTGAATGTCTAATCTATATGGAACTTACTAATATGACACCAATATTTGGGTGCCTCAAAATCTCTCGTTGCACCTTTAATTTCCCCTTGTCAAACTAGTAGGCCAATATAATGCATAAAATACTACGTTTGTCTGTCCAGAGAATATTAGAGTCCAAAGTGCAACCTTTCTTAAGTATCTCTTGATTGGCTCATTAGATGATATCACATGATTTACCCCTCTTAGTAGCTAATCAAAATTGATTATCTGTATGCACTTTCTGTATGCACCTTTAAGTTTTTTTTACACAAATCTCTTATTGGATAATTACATCGAATGACTCTATGAATGCCCAATCAAATCACCTGGTAGTACACCGGGTAGTATCCAGGGGTTTACGAAATAAGTGATATCAGCAATACAAATGGTTTTATTCCAATCGGATTCAGTCGTTTATAACATTCGGCATTGCGCCAGGCAGTCAATGATTAAGGGACGCCGCCAGAACAGCAGGGAGAGATTTATTTAAGAAGCCCAATTTTATCATAGGCACCAATCGCATTTGGCAGTAGATATCAATGCCAATGGCAGGAAAGTTCGGAGAGCATTTTCTATACAAAGTCATCCACTATGGGACAAAGAAATGTCAATATCAATTCACAGACAGTATTGGGACATGTGTTAGCAATAGCAACATCTCAAACGTGAGAAATTCATTGGCAATACCAGACCTTTGTTATGACACAAGACATTCTGCTATCCATTCTCATGCTCTATTGGGACATGGGTGAGCACGCCAAAATAAAAAAAAAATAGAGGTAATCAGTGGCAGTCATAGAGCTTTTTCATGACACAAGCCATTCACAACTTATCTATTCACAGCTCGTAGGCTATAGACCGTATTCAATAGCCAGCCATGTTGGTGGACAAGATAGACGCATTCCAGTACTACAATACATTCACCTGTCAATGATCCCTGTGCAATCGCTAAACATGGATCGATTGACAGCTTAATGTATTGTAGCCCTGGAATGTATGCATCTTGTCCACCAACATGTCTGGTGGCTGACGTCATATTGATTACCACTGATTACGGTCTATATTGGAAAACATGGGTGCATCTTTACAAACATGCACAAAATCACAAATTAGAGAAAATTATTGGAAGCACCAGAGCTTTTATGACACAAAGCATACGCAGGCTTATTAATACACAGTTTGTAAAGGGGCATGGGAGATCTTTAAAACATGAACAAATCTCAAATTAGAGAACATTGGCAGCATTAGACCTTTGTTAGGACATAAACCATTCACAGCTTATTCATTCATAGTATTGGGACATGAATGAGCAATGCCATTGCCAAAATCTAAAATTAGAGAACGTCATTGGCAGCACCATAGCTTTTTATGACACATGCTATTCACAGCATTTCCATTCACAGGCTTATTGGGCATTCGTAAACAAAATGAGTGCAATTGTCTGGCAAATAGAGCCTTTAACATGATATGACATGTTTGAAAAAGGGTAGGGCAGCTTTTGTAAAGACCTGGATATTTCACTTGTCTCTTCAAGTTTATTTTCAATTAAAGTACTTGTTGAATCTCCTGCATGGTAGCATGCCACGAACGGGTCTTGTCTCTTATAAAGCAACGCACTTGTTCTACTTTGATTTTATTTTTTTTATTTTTAAAGATCAACCTAATTTAAATTTAAAATATTTTACTGACTCTTTCATAAATAACGAAGGGTCATTTTATGCTATCTTCCCTTTCAAATAAAGCAAATCCTGGGTAAGAAAATACAAAATTACGAATTTCTTGCAGATGAGACCGAATTTGCACGTAAGATTGGGCACACCGAATTCTGAGCCGGTAGAGCCATAGTTTAAAAAACGAACTAAGTTGAAGTTTCATAGAATTCCAGACTTCAAAGCTACATTTTACTCATTGAGTAGTCATACATTTTGCAACTGGGAGAGGTCAATCATAGACTTGAATGAGAAGTTAATAGCCAGTGATATAATGTTGTGTAAAGTTATATTAAGTTTCCCTTCATGTTGCCGCCAGTTCGAGGCTGTACTTGCTGATGGTTGATTGCATTAGGCATTATAACTTCCGGTCGACATTTAATTATTGTAATTGAAGCAAATTATTTTTGCCGGTATACAGTATATAAAATTCACAAATGTATGAAGACCAAACAGCACACGAAACTCAATAATAAGGCATTTTTGTGGTATACAGCAGAGTTCCTCGCGTTGCTTAACAGCAATCTCGTCGTATTTTCAAGACTTTAGGACACCGTGATCGGCGTGATATTGCCCACAATGCGTAACGAGTCTGTAATGCCGATTAAGCTTATTGTTACCCAGTTACAACTCCATAAAGGCAGAGCAATCTAAAAGATTGTCAAATAAGCGCAAATTGAGATAGATGAGTGATACACATTATTATTGTAAATCATTTCAACAACAGCAACAACAAATTAAAAAGACAAATAAATATTTCAGTGAAAGTCAGACGACGTATCAGAGATAGTTTCCTATCCCATTATAGTCCTAGCGCTAATCGTGCGTTGTCGTGAACACCCTCCTTAAATTGTTTGTTTGTTATTTATTTATTCGGCAAATCGACAAAAGAAAATTACAGATATTGTTTAGCCACACTGTTAAAAAAATGTCCGTTAATTTACGGAAATTTCTGGCAGCAGAATTTCCAGACTTTTTAGGGTAAATTTACAGAATTTCTGTCAATTAACGGAACTTTGACAGTAATTTTACAGAAATTTGTCTCATATTATGAAAAAAATGTGTATTTTAACAAAATTTTCCGTAATTTAAAATTAGGGAACGAAAAAAAAGTCTGGGAATTTTGCTGCCGGAAAATTTCTGTAAATTTCCGTAAATTAACATTTTTTATATTTTTGTTTTTTATTTTTATTGTTTTCTAAAACAGATTTTCCGTAAATTTAGGGAAAATCTGTTTTCTTAATTCACGGAAATTTTTAACAGTGCATTAAAGATAATATGAAAATCGGTGACCTTTTTAAACTGATTTTTGGAACCAAATAAAATACATTCCGTTTTGCCGGCATGCAAAGAAAGCTTGTTGTCAATTAGCCAGTTATTACAAGATTTCAGGTCCAAACTTATTTGATAGGCGTCTAAATCGTCTAATATTTTATCTGTCATATCATTCACACACAGCTTGATAGTAAACAAGAAAGACAACAAACTCAAGAAGGGTTCTGGCTTTCAATCTGGCCATGTTTCTTCTTGGTGGTTTGGCGGCATTTAATGGGCTATTCGGCTTACCATGGGTGTGGGCGGCTACCGTTAGGTCGGTAACACATACCGGGGCATTGTCAGTCTACAGCAAATCACTGGCACCCGGTGAAAAACCCCAAATTGGAAATGATTCGAGAACAGCGAGTGACCGCTCTGTTAGTCAATGTCCTTATTGGTAAGGCTAAGTATATTCGTGATTTCCTAGAGATTTTATTTTCCATTTCTTTTGCAGAAATCCCCTTCTATCGCCTAAATGGATCCTATGCAATAATTTTAATAAATTATTATTGCATAAAATTGGTTCTTAATTCTCGGAAATACACTGTTAAAAATTTCCGTAAATTAAGAAAACAGATTTTCCGTAAATTTACGGAAAATCTGTTTTAGAAAACAATAACAATAAAAAACAAAAACATAAAAAATGTTAATTTACGGAATATTTCAAAAATTCTGGCAGCAATATTTCCGGAATTTTTTTTTGGTTCCGTAAATTAATTTAAAATTACTGAAAAATTCTGTTAAAATACACATTTTTTTCCGTAATATGAGACAAATTTCTGTAAAATTACTGTCAAAGTTCCGTTAATTGACAGAAATTTCTGTAAATTTACCCTAAAAAAGTCTTGAACACATTATAGGATTGATTGATTGGTTTGCTGCCAGAAATGTCCGTAAATTTACGGAATTTTTTTTTAACAGTGTAGGAAATCCATATCTTTTTATTATTATTATTATTATTGTTATTATTATCATAATGTTGAATAATGGCAGTCTGTAAAGTGTAATGATCTGCTTTCAAAGTTCCCCGTATATATTGCAATTTTAATTTCACACGTTTGATTTGATAAAGCTAAAAAAGCTTATATGTTAAAATTTTATTTCAATTTCATACGTTTGATAAAATTGAAATAAAGCTCATATGTTAGAAAATTTAATTTCATATAAATTATAAGTTTGATAAAACTGACTTAAAGGGGAACAAAATCTTAAAAAAGCGATAAGCTTATGTTATATATACACATATAATACTCCATATAGGAGTAACTTCTATCTCTCAAACCATTCCCTCTCGAAATTAAAAGTATTAATTGGTGTTCATAGGTGAATCCATTTTGACTTTGGATGACGTAGCCTGGGCCCACCAAAGAGTGCCGGTGTAGAAGTAATTATGGTCCGGCGTACTCATAGTCCGGCTACAACGGTAAAGAATAGAGCACTCAATTCATTGACTCTTCACGCAACATTAGTGTCACGCTTTATTCCGTTATCGTCTATGGAGCCCCGGACTGTATCTGCTTTCACACCGGTAAAGCGACCATGCAGGCCTCTTATATTATCCTCCTATATTTATGAAGCACATGTTAACATCAAAACTTCTATTCATAGTGATGAATGGCGGCTATTCAAAACATTCAACATGCATTTCATTGGCTGATAATCAATTGTTATAGACAGATGCGCATTGCAATGTCGTGTATGGACCGGATATCTTATCGGATTATAAAGTGAGTCAAATAGTAAATCCTCTACTTCCCGTGAAAAGTGAATGGTCCCATGAATGGCAGAAATACGTTTTCAGTCAGGTTTTTTTGCTAATACACAGTGTAGAACTACTACCGTGACGCGCATTGGGATCAAAGAAATTAATCCTACTTATTAGCCAATTGGGCTTGAGCAGATGCATACATCTCTATAAAATATCTGAATGTGTGCCTTTTAAATACACATGGAATGTTCTGAATAGCCACAATTCACCATAACAAAGAAATGTTTTAGTGTTTACATGTATTTTCAATTCAATGTAGGACACCTGTATGCCTGTCTGCTGTCTCCCTTAAGGACCCCAATGGAATTAAGCCTCATTGTTGAGGTTTTTTTGGGCTATCCTTGGTACTCAACTAATGGTCTCCCATCCATACCCCAAACCTCTCATATTATGTTAGATTATCATACGTTATTATTATACATGTGCATTATTTTTAATTATGTGCATTATATTTTAATATTTATCCTTGTGCAATCGTGATTTTAATTTGTGAGTACTGAATAAATATGAAATGAAATGACCGGTGTCATATACGCTCGTACTACAGTGTCCATGTGACTGAGTGTCCTATCACCCATCTCTCTATTGTGTTCTCCATTGAGTGCTGTATGGATGATTTGTTTCAGCACTGTACCCAAATGGCCTCGTCTACAAGGTCACGGTTTATTCCGTACATGTTGCTATGGTAGCTAGGACTCTCTCATGGGGGACACTCAGTTTCTTTACACCGGCACTCTTTGGTGGGCCCGGGCTACGTCATCAAAAGGCAAAATGGATACACCCATGAACACTGAATTAATACTTTTATTTTTTAGAGGGAATAGGTTTGAGAGACTGAAATTACTTCTATTCGAACGGTCATGTATATAAACATGTGCTGATTGAATGTTTAGGGTTTTGTTCACCTTTAACTAAAGGCGTAAATGTTACAACATTGTAATGTCAACAATCTCATATTTTTTAATAAGACTGACTTAAATAAAACTTATATGTTACAATTTTATTTACTAGTATTACAATTTCATACGTTCGATAAGACTGGATTAAGTAAAACTCATATCATATGGTACATATTTTATTTTAATTTTGATAAAACTCAATGACGTAAATAAATTTATTATACATTTATTGATTCCATACTCTTGATAAAATTGACTTAAATAAGCTTATAATTTACATACTTTCTCACGGAGTTTGATAAGAATGAGGTAGAGCTTATAACTATGTTTCAAATATTATTTTACTTTCATACGTTGATAAGACTGAATTAAATAAATCTTGTATTTTTACAATTTTGTTTTAATTTCATACTCTTGATAAACGAACTTAAAGCTTATATTTTATATATTCCAATCTTACACGCTTGACAAGAATGACTTAAATAGAGCTAATATTTTGCATATTTTATTGTAACCTCATACTTTTGATAAAACTGACTTAAATAAAAAAAATGTGTTTTGTTTTCAATTCATACGTTTGATCAAATAGTTTTGTTATAAATTTTATTTTGATTTTATATTCTCGATAAAACAGACTTAATTAAAGCCTATTGTATACATGTATATTTTAAAGTTCACACGTTTGATAATACTGACTTGCATAGAGCTTATGTTACACATTTCAATTTCATACTTTTTGATATTACAGAATCTTGTTTTGAATTCAAATGTTTGATAAAACTGAATTGAATAAGCTCTTATATTACAAGTTATTTTTCAATTTGATAAGTCTAATAAGACTGACTTAAATAAAGATTTTATTTATATATAATAAATTTAAAGAGACACTGGCACATTTGAAAAATAATGCGCCCTCAAGATTTTTCAAAATCGATATTTTTGCATGGCTGTAAGGCTTTTATATACAAAAACCCTCATCCGAAATGATTAAGCCCAAATCAGCTTCCTTATGGGTAAACAGAACGAATTTGTAATTTAGCGTCGCCGGCGACGTTAAATTCAGCAGACGACGAAAATGGCGTTTAACACAAGAACACGCACGCCGTATGCATGTTTCCCACGCTATGCACACTGTTTGATCGGTCTATAACCTTTGTGGTTTTAATATCAGTGAGTACGAGTCAAAAATATTCATGTAATATACACATTTGTTGATTAAGTTATGGAAAACATAAAAGTTGGCCTACAAATTACTTGGATGTTTTTATCCTCATATCAATGTCCCTATCTGTTTTGGGTATGTTATTTTTATGTGTAAAATATATCTCTGTTCTTCCAATGGCCTAGACTATCATTTGAGAGCAAATTGAAGAAATTATATATTTTGTGAAAATGTGCCAGTGCCGCTTTAATTTCTTATGTTTGATGAGAATGACTTGAATAAACCTTATCATACTGTTTTTTTTTTTCCAAACCAGGTATTTCCCATTTTACTGGCTCCTTTACTAAAGCAAGTACCTTTAGCCGTTCTTTTTGGAGTCTTTCTCTACATGGGAGTAAGTTCACTAAATGGAATTCAGTTTGCAGACAGGGTGTTCATGCTGCTTATGCCAGTAAAGCACCATCCGGACGAGAAGTATGTCAGAGGGGTTAGTAACAAATCATTTTTATATTGTCGAAATATAATATGGAGTTTGCTGTATGGATATACATAAAAATCAACCATTGAACAAAGGTTTCGTTGTTTTTCAAAGAGTAATTTTAAAGCAAGATACTCGTAATAGATCCCTGCGATGTACAGAAAGCGTAACAATTAAAACGGTTTACTTAGTGATTAAAAAAGGAGAGAGAGAGAGAGTTCAATAAAGTTATTGAATGTAAAGTTCATTAAAGCGACATAATGGAATAAAATATTCAGACATAATGAAAAGGACCCTTACTGAAATCACTTCCACAAGTTTGAAAACATTTGGATGTTACATTCTGTAAAAACAGTAAAAACAGGAAAAGTTCCAGAGGGGGAGGTGGCAGTTCGTGGCAATTTCTGGAAAAAGGATGCTGACATTACTGCCAGCATTTACCAAACTTGAAAAGCATGCTGTCATCAGCTCACAGACCATTGCTATTGTATATGTGCTAATCCCGGCTAATCCATCTTTCAATTGCCAGATCAATATCTTACTACAAGCCTAAAGTACAATGCCTGAATCCTGGTCTGAATGCTTTTGGATTGTGTCACAAAACATGCTAGATACACTGTAAATTCTGTCATGGATGTCAACACCTTGGTTTTCTGTTCCAGAAATTGCCACGAACTGCCACCTTCCCCTCTGGAACTCTTCCTGTTTTTACTGTTTTTACAGAATGTAAACATCCAAATTGTTTTCAAACTTGTGGAAGTGATTTCAGTAAGGGTCCTTTTCATTATATCTGAATATTTTTTTATGCCATTATGTCGCTTTAAGGTGTTAAAGTAAAGATTACTAAGGTATTAAATTTACAGGCTGGCATGGGATTACCCTCCTCAAAAAGCGTTTATTTGCTTTTTACAACTTCCTTGATGTTTGCCTTTTAAAGCTACCCAAGTTTTATTCTTATTCTTAATATTATAATAACCATCGCGTCGTGACGGTGATTTGTATAAATCAATTGTTGTATTAATAATATTGTTACGAAAAGTTTATTTTGTACAAATTAGTCCAATAAGACATCATTTTGACTAACTTTAGTCAAAATGATATTTTATAGGACTAATTTATACAACATTGACTAATTTATTTTTACAGTGTAACCCAGTCTTGTAAGACTACTTGAATTACTTCAAATAAATCTTATAGATTGAACACATTATAGGATTGATTGATTAGTTTGACAAATCTCCATTTCCATCTCCGATATTTTTTTAATTATTCCACCTTCTTTCTCTCTCTTTCTTTACATAGGTCCGGACTTGGAGGATGCATCTTTTTACGGTAATCCAATTGTGTTGTGTAGCCATGCTCTGGGTAGTTAAGATCTCCCCAGCAGCGTTAGCGTTTCCATTTTTCATGATTCTTCTAGTCCCAATTCGAGGACAGTTGAAGAGAATTTTTAGCAAGGAAGAACTTGAAGCGGTAGGTATTGTTTTAAAAAATCGTATACATTTAATCGTTTAAAGATGGCAATAGAGAGATTAATGCATTTATCCCAAAAAATTATGACAAATATAAAATACAGAAAACATATCATATATAGATATTATCTATACAAAAATGATACAAATTTAGACATGAATTGTTAGCATTAAAGATATTCTAAATTTATTCTGATGTTAAAGTAACTTTATCATTATCTCTTTACCACAGCTTGATTGTGAGAGGCTGTTAATCCGGGCTGATGACCGAGGGAAAAGACTGAGAACGAGGCCTGTCTCTGTTGTAATATTTTGTGAATGCCAAATATGGAGTACGGGGGACCCAATATGGATATTTAGCCTATCTAAAAAAAATTTTACAGTCAGAGAATTGATTATTTAAACATGAAGTGAAATTGTGTGAGACGTAAATTACTTAAAATAGATAGTGTTTAAAGAGTAAGAACAATTCTTTCTAATGCTCTTTCATCCCATTGCTTTTGGCAATCTTGCGATATACACTCAGAGGGTTTTGTATGAGTCAATCCCCACAACAACAGTATTGCACCTAGTATATTCAGATTGCCTAATTTTATAATCCAAAGAGAAATCTACGTTCATCCACTGCGCACCACATTTCGTTTGGAGTATCCTATCACAAAAAAAACCAGGCTGGTGATCGGACTTTTACAGTTCATGCATACTAAGCTTTGGAATAAACCTCCGAGGAATATAGAAACTCTGTTTTTATTTCAGTGGCTGCCTTTAAGAGTTTCTTAAAGACTATTTTTCCAAACTGATCTTGTTATTAACATGTATGCTGTTTATGTTACTGCTCTGCCATTTTGTTGATATGACATTTTTTTAATTTCATGAGGCATTTAATGTTTGTGTAATCTATTCTAGCACCCAAAAATTCTTCTATTTGTAAGCGCATTGAGACTCTGGGGAAAAGCGTATTAATGACTTTTGTATGTATGTTGTGTGATGTGATTTATTATGTATGTATGTAGTACTTGGGAGATTTTGTTAGCGTGATCATGAAATTTCATGTGGTTCTGTAAACCTTTGGAACACTTTTATCCCTAAGTACTGAAATGTGTGTAGTTAAGTACAATATAGACACAATTGTAATGACATTAGGGATTGATTCAAACCCCCCTCTGAGATACACCCAATAAAGCTGCAGTGAAGTTAAAATACACTGCTTTTCTCTTTTGGGCAATGTACAACTCATTTAAATACCTTGCCTTAGATCAAGTTGAGGTTGTAATCATCTCGGTCTTCTCAGCATTACAAAATGTTACGGGTTTTAATGTTTTTTACTGTTCCTGGTATGGTATATGTAAGAGAATAAAGGTATTGTTTTTAGCCTATGCAGTGGATCTATCGTGTCATAATCACACAGGCTACAGCATTATTTAATGTAGAGCGCAACAGGCGCAGCCGAGATGTTTTACGCTAAAAAAAAAGCTGTAGCCCTCTTGGATATACACGATAGATACAGGAATAGGGGCTACAAACAATACCTTTTATTCTCTTCTTTAACACTTTATTCAAAATAAGAAGCGTGATTTATAAATAAAATTATGATAGATCTTTACGCAACACGAACTACCTCGACTTACCCCGACTTTTTAAATCGATCAGTCCGTTGTTACTATGCGCCTTAGATGGCCCGACCCCGAGCACGTGCGTATGCGTAGCGCGTTGACGCGTATAAACGCGGTCACCGTATTTATCGCCAATGTATCACACGGCAAAGAACATGAAAATGCAGTTAGTGTAGTAGTAAACAATCTCAAAGTTGTTTAAAAGTAACGGTAACTTCAGTTGAAATTGCACAATAACTTCATCCTTGTCGTGACTCGCGTTTCGTGATATTTAAGATGGCTTCCTCAAACGAGTTGAGACAGTGACACAGTGGTGATTTGGTTTTTTGTTGTCAATGGCAGATAAAGCCCCATGCATTTCAGATAAAAGGCCACTTTCAAGGTCACTTATGATACAACGAATATCATTTTCTGAAATGATGAGTTGCTTTATGAAGTTAATTCCTCTTTAATTCGGATCCGTTTAGAAAAGTTGCGTTTTGCATATGAGTTTGGGCCATTTTAAAATACAGAGAAAAAGTGGGCCGCAAAATGATTTTACCGATGCAGTTAAAAAAAATTGCGTTAGAGCAAAGGGATTGAAACAAAAAACATAATTTTTTCTTTAAAGTTGACAGTGTGAGGAGATTTTGTTTAGGATACGAATTCTCTCAAATTGCCCACAGGAATCGCAGTTGTTATAGTCCACTACCAAGAATCGTTCCGAGGTTTATTGACAAACAGTCCACACAAGAAAACCGCAAACTTTGTTTTGAACTCGCCTGATATCGTGATTCCCATAGACACAGTGCTTTGACATTCTGTCGTGAAACGACCAGACAGAAAGTACTAAGTCGTCATATTATTACATAAAGGACGGCGTATTCGGGTGTTCACTTAAGTGTGTGATCTAATACAATTAGAAAGCATTCCAAATATGCAAACAAACCCGGGTTTGAAAAAATTGGTGGCGCTTCTTTCTGGAAATTCGCATGTCTATTTCAGCTAAATGTACTTTATTATAAGAATTCTTAGGATATAACTGAGTGGCCGAGCTTTGAAGAATGCTCTAGTTGTCGAGTTACTTCATCCCCTCGGTACAACACAACACAACCACCTTTATTTGAAGGATTAAATATATGAGAGTTAAGAAAAAATGATGGATTGTGTGTGAAACTTGAAATATTTTGTTGTGGCAGGGATTTCAGGCCGAAAATGCAATCTTGGGCTGCAATTTAAGCGAAATTATTTTTAATTTTTTTAAGTAAAATTATTTTTATGGTACATTTTTTTATGATATAGTTTTATACATTGCATAAAAGGGTTCAGGTACTACTCGTTGTTGGTGACATGTGATAAAAGGATTTTTTTTTAGGAAAAAAACAGTGGTTTTGGGGACTAAAATCTAGACCCTTTATTAATTGTATTAAAACAGAAATTAAATATTATTTTTAGAGATTGATAGTATTGCATCATGATTAAAAATTTGTTGCTAATAAATTAATAAATCTTGATTTCCAAGTTTTTAGCTCAAAAACGTGATTTTTGTACCTAAAAACACCCATTGCCACCAAACGTTTTCCGTTTTTGACCACAGCCTCATTTTTTAAATATGTATTATATATTTCGAATAGAAGTGATGGTTGCATTTTGCGTATCGATGGGAGGGGTTGTCGACAATTTTGCAGTCCAAACGCTCCACTAATGCTGCAAAATGTCATTTTCTAATTGCACCATTGAGACAGGCTGTATGTTTTGAAAGTATTTATAGGCCATAATATAATTATCTTGGAATAAGAAATTCTGATTTAAGAAATTTTAACAGGTTTAGGCGATATTCTTTATCTGTTTGTCAAGAAATTGCTGAAAAACAGTTGGGATTTCTAAAGGTTTATATTCGATTGTTATTTTAATTTTATTAAAATTTTAAGGGTTTTATGGAGAAAATTTGTTTGGGCCTTAGTGGCTGTAATGCATGGCTACCTAATCTTTCTTGCAATTCGGTGCTCTGGGATAATGCGTATGGACCTTAACAACAAATCATTGGAATGAAACTGAATTTGAAGAAGGTATAAGCTTTTTGAAGATATATATTGAAAAATAACAAAATAGAAGGTTCTAAAATCATGATTAAAATGCACCTAAATTATGAACAATTCTGGAACTTAGTGTAAGGATATAATATTTTTGTATACTTATTCATTAAAAAGTTTGCATTTACACAAGTTACCATTATATGTATTGTCGATGTCTCTATACATGTAACACAAGCCGGGAAAAAAATTCACCGTAAAAACCTTGTGGGCAAATCCTGATTAGGCCCATAATACGGAATACGTAGAGGCAGTGTTTGATGTAACGTGTATATGAGTATTCACAAAAAGCTGCCTCATGCTTTATTCTGTATTAAAGGCTAAGAATATTACTGCACTTTGGTGAATGCGAAAGGTCTACGTTTTGGAATATAACTCAATATTAAGAAGATTGACAATCAATTGATCATTTATTTATTCAAGTGTTTTAAGGAGGTTTTGAAAGTGCTGTTTTTTTTAAATGTAGACATTCTACACTGGGCATTTCGAATTAAAATGGACATTAAACATTGAAAATTGGATTTTAATGTTTTTTGTTCCTTTACGTTATAATACATAGTTAGTTGATATTTTAAACCTTAAAAAAAACACGAGTTAAGGTTTTGTACTTAATAAAAGGTAACCCCAAAACAAAAATAACAAGAATCTTCAGAAAATGCCCAAAATTAAGGAAATCTGTCATTTAAGCGAAATAATTTTAATAAAAAATCTATAACGAAAAAGGAAATGAGATATTTGATTCATTGTTTTTTTGTTCCTTTACGTTATAATACAAAGTTGATATTTTAAACCTTAAACAACACGAGTTAAGGTTTTGTACTTAATAAAAGGTAACCCCAAAACAAAAATAACAAAAATCTTCAGAAAATGCCCAAAATTAAGGAAATCTGTCATTTAAGCGAAATAATTTTAATAAAAAATCTATAACGAAAAAGGAAATGAGATATTTGATTCATTGTTTTGATATTAGAATCAGTCGACAACCTTGTTGAAGTGACACTCGGGATTTTAGTTTCATATGGTCAAATATTTAACTGTACATAATGCAAAGCAAATAATATCAACAAAACTAAAATTACCATATAAAAATAATAAAATAAAATAAACAAAAAACAGAAATGTGTTTTTTTTAATGCAACTCTTTCAATATCTTCAAACATTTGATGATAAAAGGCACTATCAGTGATTTTCTAAATCAGAAAATCATCAAAAATTAGATTTTTGTATGTCTGTAATAAGAATAGGTACCCTAACGTATAACGTACCCTAAAGTGATGAGACCAAAAGCAACCTAATACGGATAGAATCGGATATTTTAGTCATTACTCTCCGTACTGACACTTAACAACAACACGAAATTGAATGGGGATTCGAGTCTTTGAACACTGCTGTTTTCTACATTTCTGTCAATTTTTCAGTTCGAAAAAAAAAAAAAAAACCTATTAGATATTCTACAAACTTATCCTTGCAATTTTAACACTTAAGTGACCAAGGGGTTTTCACTCCCGTTGGTGCCCAAGGGGGGGGGGGGGGCCCTAAGGAAACCACTTTCCCGAGGGAATTTTTGCATGAAATTTATACCACATATGAAGGTCATAAGACAACCCCAAATCAGCAACAAAAAATGAAATTTGTTATTTTGGCTGCAAATTAGGGGCAAAACATTGTTTTCAAAAACACGCGAAAATTGGGAAAAAAAAAACGTAAAATTCAAATGACCTTGCGCTTACACCAAACATTTTGAAAACTTATTTTATGTTGATATCTATTCTAGAAGACCCAAATTACATATATTAACACAAAACTAGCAGTTTTAGGGAATCCTGTATTTTTTACGGGTGTTGCAAAATGCACGTCATTTTCCCATAGAGTTTGTACAGTAACGGTTTGGCAACATCCATGATGAAATTGTTTGTTTTCAGCACATAAAGGGTTAATTTTTTTTAATGTTACTAATAATTGTTTACTTTACATGTATGTGTGAACTTATATCAGCAAAAAAAAAAATTGCTTTGGTTCTTGGTTTCTTATTCTTATTTTTAAAAATATTCTGAAATGACTTCCGTTAGTGCCCAAGGGGGGGGGTCCATGGGACCCCACTAATTAACTCATTAACGGCTTGGCCAATTTTAATTATTTTGGTATGAAAGAAGCGCATTTAAAAGTCAGACAATTACAAAAAATTTCGGCGCAAAATCCCCACGCGTAAAATCCCAGCGCGAAAACAAATTTTGGGGGTCCCTAGGAACCCCCCCCCCCTTGGTCACTTAAGTGTTAAGCTATTCCTGCAAATTTCAAATTAGTCCGGTGTTCGACCCATATGACTTTGCGCAAGCGTCCACACAAATTGTTTTGATGGTTTCTAGGCAACATTGACCTGCTGATTCCAAATCTGGATGATGCCACTTTGGCATCATTGAGCATTTTGAGATAGGGAAGGGGGTAATTTAACAGGGGTAAAATTTGTAAATGTTTCATGTGGATTTGAAATATGTATAGAAGTGTTTATCTTGTCCTAAGGTTTAAAAAAAGGTATAGTTTGCTATACCTGCAACCTTTTGTGTTTACACTACAGACCAAAATTTGTTCAAGGTCATCATGGGATTAAATATTTACTACGATCCGATTTGTTTCAAATTGGTTTCAAATTGTTCGTATGGGAATGTTAAAACAGAAAATAAACATTTATCTCATGTCAATCATTGCTTAGGTATCTAACAGAGACTAAAATGATTAACCCCATAGACCCTGTGGACCTTCTCCATTATTTCCCCCTTATTTATACCACAAATGTCCAACAAAGTGTGTAACCTGTATTTGACATTAATATCAAACAGAATGAAGAATTTGAGCCCATTTTGAAAAGAATCTGTGCATTCTAAATTGTTTACCCCAGGATGACCTTGAACCATTTTAGACTTGATGTGTTAAAAGTAAATGTCCTAGATATAGCAAACTATACCTTTTTTAATCCATAGGACCAGATGAACATGACTATACACCTTTTAACCCATTATGAAGCATTTACAAATTTTACCCCTGTTAATTTACCCCCTACCCTATCTCAAAATGCTCAAGGATGCCAAAGTGGCATCATCCAGAATTAGATTCAGTAGGTCAATCTTGCCTAGAA
Source organism: Ophioderma brevispina (assembly GCA_023653785.1). NCBI lineage: Eukaryota > Metazoa > Echinodermata > Ophiuroidea > Amphilepidida > Ophiodermatidae > Ophioderma > Ophioderma brevispina. The sequence goes on along the minus strand of JAMKCH010007884.1, from coordinate 37,269 downwards.
ACCATCAAAATATTTTGTGTGGCCTCTTGCGCAAGGTCACATGCAAGGTTCTTTGGGCCGAGCACCAGACTAAATATTTTGACTCTTTCTGGTGGATCACTGATAGTGGCTTTAACGCTGCTAATACAATTCCAATATCTTATTCTGATGTAGATAGAGTCATTACTGCAGGGACAGCTGCACATTAAGTAACAAGGATTAGGAAATTACATGTGAATTCATCATGCAAATTAGCACAGGGCGTGCACTTACATTTTGTCATTGCCAATGCAACTTCCCGTTTTATCATTATCACAAGGCCTCTACTATCTGAAATAGAAGTGAAGAAATACAACGTCGTGTAGGAGTCACTTGGGGCGTTTTAGTAATGCTGATAACCGTAGAGCAAATTAGGCGCAGAGAAGTGATTTGACGCAGCTTCATGGCACTCATGGCAAGCCGGCAGAGCCATAATACTTTGCTGCAGTGCCACGGAATAAAAAAGTGCAACACATTGAAACAGTGCCCAAAAGTTGCCGGAAAGGTGGAGTAGAGTATACTTTGCAGACTAAAGTGCGATATAATAAAATGAACGTGTCTCAGCAATCAACAGGCCAAAACCCTAAGCGCTTCGCGTTTTTTACTCAAAAGCTACCCTCTATTGGAAATTCTTTTTTTTAAATTGCAATCTTAGGAAGAATTTGTTCGGCACTTGCGGCCAAGCTTTTTTTTTTTCTTGACCAGTTACACCTACGCGCGCAGGAACTGAGAAGATCTTTTTTTTCTTGGCCAATTTTTTGACAACGTAAAAAGTGCATCGAACTTTAACATATTTTCGTCCTTCTATCGCTATCACACACACATACACACGCACATACACACGCAACGTACGCACACACACACATCGCACGACTCTCATACAGACAAGTTAACGCATGTATGCTGTGTGTGTGTTTTTTGTAAAATTTTTGTCTAAAATTAGCCACACAAGTACCAAAATTAGAAGTCATGAAGTGGCAGAATATAAGGCAAACTAAAAATGGAGTCACACAGTAATAACCTCAACACAAACACATCACAACCCAATGCACACAGAAACATGCACATAAAATTGACGTCTTTCATGCGGGGACATTAGTTCTGTTGCGAGTGGTACGTGAGATATTTGGCTATAAATATTTGATAAGATTTTTCTCTCATCTACATACTATTGAATAGTTTCGTAATATAATCCTTACTTAAAAAAATAAAGTCAATGATGCTTTTGACAGAAGGTTGGGTGTTTATTTACGTTGAACAAAATCGCACGGTTATGACGTAGAAATGTTATTATTATTTAGAACGGTTGAATATTGTTTTTGTTCCGTTGCCAGCGTGAGTATCCAGTTGCTAATATCACGTTTCCTCCTTATGACTTAGAGACATATTTGATTTCGGATTTCCTTATTAATTACAATATGGCCGAATCGCTATTTTGTCAGTGATCAGTGCACTCTTTAGGCCTGAAAATATTAAAACAATACACGTCTGAAGTAATGTACTGAACTTCCTGACTTACTTGACCTCATTTTTCATCTATGACCATAACGATCAAGTGGTTTGCGTTGACTTCGATTGAGCCGTAATTTGCTTTTACAATTTTCAAATAACCATAGTTTCCTCGGTTGTGATTTATCTATGTTCGTTATAGCTGCGTTTTAGTTCACAACATTAATGTAGCAAAAACCCGCATGTCGTGGCATAGAAATCTTTTCTTGAATCTGATTTATGGTTTGTTCGCAACCTGAACCCAATAGAATTTCTTACTAAAATAACTTAGGAAATGTTTGTTCGTCTATGTAAAATCTTTTTTTCACAAAACATGCTTATCAATAAATGTTTCATTTTACAGGATCTTCTATTCGTGTAGCCTGATCACGTTACTTAGTAGTTCATTCATACTTCACTGCATTTTGCGTGCTATGGGTTTCCAAACTGCAGGTCGCTTCCAAAGACTGCAAAACACACTGCCATGCACATCTCGATACCGCACCTAAAGTTTTAACACTACATTCATTCAACATTATATACCATAAACCCTTGGTGCGTTTGTTGTTTGAAGTTACGGGCAGAAAACACATCGATACTTCGACAGACAGCTCCATTCACTGCACGCACACACACACACACACACACAACACACACACACACACACCACACACACATACATACATAACACACACACACAAACACAAACTCAACATCACATTAGTATATTTTATAATAGATTATATAGATAGATATCTGAAATATGTAATTTTGTAATAGCAAAAAATTAACCTTTAACTTTAACTTGTGTGCAACGAGATCTTTTTGAGGCACCCAATATTGCGTCATAACGTAATTTCCATTCAGAAGTAGACAACAATAGATTTCTTATACCGTTGTATTTTACTACAGCAAGTCTTAAAAAGAGAAGAAAACGGTGATTTTGATGATTGTTTGCTTATATTTGCAATATAAAACATAGACTGATTTCGTATTTGCTCCTATACGAAATTAAAATTTCACACAATTTTTTTTACAAAAGAAAAATATCTCAGCTTTTAATCGTTTCATCTGGGGTTATTTTTGATGGAAAGCTTTACATCATGGCAAAAACATTACTTCATTTTTTAGGGACAACCTGAATGAGAAATCTCTCTGTTGCAGCACCTTTAAAAGTAGTCACCTGTTGGGTTCAAAGGGTGACACACGATATATTCGCGTTAGTTTTGATTCAGAGGGAAATACTCATAAAATTTGTATACAACCTAACCTTTCCAAGATTCGATTAAAGTCGGCATCCGGAATAGGAGATTCAGGTGCTGATGATCTTGAGTTTAATTATCTCGGGGTCTGAATTCATCAGCGAAAAAGTTAGTAAGTTGCTTCTCGGGTCATATGTCAGTAATCAATTACACAGCAAACTGTTAGAAGCATGTTTAAAAATATGCATAACCGTTTTTAAAAAATATTTTTGAAGAGACAATTGAAGAAAATACTAGATAAACGATTCGATGGTTGTCCTGTTAAATGTCCTTGTAAAATATTTGTTAGAATTTGGCATTCTCATTCTTCCTGCCTTTTCGACCGAATTTAATATTTAAGAAATCAGGCTCATTTCAAGATGTTAAGTTGATGTCAGTGATAAACACTGATAAATACATATTCTCCTTAAAAAAAATTATCTTTAAGAGTCGGATAGGGGACAATCGTAAAGATTGCAATCTGTAAAGATTGATTTTCAACTGACAGACTGGTTCAGTCTGTTAGGATTGAATATTCAGTCTGTAGGTTCTATCTTGTTAGATCCTTCCATCACCCCAGAGAGTATAATCATTTTTCTATAGACCGTATTCAATAGCCAGCCATGTTGGTGGACAAGATAGACGCATTCCATTACAACAATACATTCACCTGTCAATGATCCCTGTGCAATCGCTAAACATGGATCGATTGACAGCTTAATGTATTGTAGTCCTGGAATGTATGCATCTTGTCTACCAACATGTCTGGTGGCTGACGTCATATTTAATACGGTCTATAAGTTTAAATATTATTTCAACAAATGCAGCAAGCGGTCCCGAGGCCGTGATTTTTGGAAATTAAATGTTTCGTTCCTTCACGACGTAGATTATATTCACCAAATTAAGCAATGCATTCATTATGTGAAGACTTGGATCCAGACGTAATTAGGGATTTCATGAATGTCAGTTTAGGTCTGTTACTGTTAATTATTCAGCTTAAGTATCTAAAAATAGGAAAATGATAGAGAGGAAGCTTTTGGATTAACTAAATTATCCACTAACCCTACCACGGAACTGTATTTTGCAATTAAAAATGGTAGACGTGAGCTTCATACGTTGTAAAAATAAGACTGATGGCTGTTTTGTTAGATCTTGCGCAAACTGAACGGAATATGGGAAAGAACAGTATTTTTTTATTAGGGGTAGACGTTTCATATAGAAGTCCCATTGATGCAAATGAGGTATTGCCATTCATTCCGTCAAGGGCTACTGCACAACGTCATACAACGCATGACGGAATCAATTGTAATACCTCATTTGCATACATGGGACTTCTAAATGAAACGTCTACCGTTATTAGGTAGCCATCTCTGTTTGATGCGCTAGGTCACAGATGCGTTTATTGTACCCAAGAAACCCGTGTGACGCCATCTATTTTGACCTTGATCCAAATTTTATCGTATTAACATAATTTCGGCATACTTCCCCACTTCATAGAAACAGCCATACAATGTATTCAGATGGTGATACCCGTGTACAAAACGACATGGTAATGGTAAAACTGTACCAGATTCATGCGATGAACTAGATGACGATTCTCTTCTTGACGAGATTGGCAACATCAACAGTGGACAAGTGCCAGAGCAAGAAAAGCCGGTGTAAAGAAACTGAGTGTCCCCCATAACAGAGTGTCCTAGCTACCATAGCAACATGTACGGAATAAACCGTGACCTTGTAGACGAGACCATTTGGGTACATTGCTGAAACAAATGAAGCATACAGCACTCAATGGAGAAGAAAATAGACAGACTGGTGGTAGGACACTCAGTCATACGGATACTTTGTTATATGACATTGGCGCCAACAAGGAAAATGTTACTCTTCCAGATCAGTTTTGTAAGGAAAATTATCACCTGGTCAAACATGTTTCCGACAAAGTAAGGAACCACATAATTAACAGAAACCACACAAAGGGGTTTCTTGAGTACAACAAACGCATCTGTGACCAGAGCATCAAACCAAGATGGCTAGCCATCTCACCAGTACCACCAATCCTACCCAGCTCAGAAACTTTCTCAACGGAACTTCACCAAGACTGGACCTGAACCGTGAACGAGTACGAAAAGAAACTTCACAAAAAGTTGGTAAAAGCACTGCCATTGGTAATAGAGAACACGGAGATGATGATTCAAAAGAAGAAAACTAAAGGTCTCCAAAAAATCAAAGACAGCATCACTGACATGGAACACCACAGAGCAGAATTGGTATTCATCAAATTTGCTAACAATAGGCCTAACAAACAGAGAACATCATGACATAAACCTGTATCCAGAGACAGAGCACCACATAGATACTAATTAAGAAGAGTATCTATACAGATTCTAGAAGGACATCCATTGCCCCATCGCTAATAGCCTCGTCCCCAGAAGCCCCAGACTTTATCGGAAGTGGTCAACATTTTCCTATCAGAAGAAAGCTACTATTTTTCTCATTTACCCTGTGAAGTCTTAGAGCCAAAGGGTGTTTGGTTTGGAAGTTATGACCCAAAATGTGCCCAATTGTGGTCGACCAATATTAGTTTTACAGAGTACTCTATGGGGCTTACAAAATCACGTTTTTAGCTCTCGCATCAAAACGGATTGAAATATCGGCGTGAAACTTTACAGATGGGGTTTTGGAGTGAAGGCCAATCTATCAAGATGAAAACGTCATATCTTTAAAATCGGGTCATCCCCCTTTAACGGACTTAATTTGGGCCTACATGATCATCTGATGTGAGAGAAAAATATACGAATATAGTAACTAATCAATTTCACTCGTTGTCATTATTATTAAGAGAGCAGCAACACTTTTAAGCGTTTTTAGCTCTCGCATCAAAACGCATTGAAATATCGGCGTAAAACTTTACAGATGGGGTTTTGGAGTGAAGGCCAATCTATCAAGATGAAAACATCATATCCTTAAATCGAGCCATCCCCTTTAACGGAACTTAATTTGGGCCTACATGATCATCTGATGTGAGAGAAAATATAGTAACTAATTTCACTCCTTGTCATATAGAGCAGCAACACTCTTAAGCGTCTCTAGATAATTTTGTGAATACAATCCGCATCACATAAAATCTCGTTCACACTAACATGAAGCCAGCACCCGAGTATCTTCTGGAAGCAATCAGCTGCGGTTGCAAGACAGGAAGAAAGTGTGGCTGTAGGAAGTATGGCCTCCAATGCTCCCCATGCAGCATGTGTGGAATGTAAAGGACTACATTGCTCTAATGTGACTCTTCCGGAATCGGAAGATCACACTGATGATGTTTAAAGGGACATATTTAAATCCAAAACAGAAGCCAATGACGAAGTACTCTTCGCACCCTTTATGATGAACGCTATTTTAGCAATTAATCTCTGTATAATTGTTTATATATTCACCTTTTTCTAAGTTAATAGTTTTGGCAGCCATTTTGAAGTTAATAGATACACATAGTTTTTCTGATCAGATGTCGACGTGCATTGTCCTTTAGCATAAGTACAGTTTCTTGTTGATAAAAGCCTTTTTTTATGTAATTTCTCATTTTGGCGGCAATCTTGGAAAAAAAGAATGTTCCACAGCTCCGATTTTCGATGACTTTTAGTATGTCAGTCTACTCTGTATTTGGAATCATAAAAAACTTTGAATGGTTTCTATTGCAATTAATGGTGGGTATATCAGTATGTTACTGGTCTATATTGAGTAAATGTTACATAAACGGATACTTCAATTTGGAAATATTTTATGTTTGTAACCGTGCATAATTGTTTAAATCAGGGCACAAAGCAGTTTTCATTCACAAAAACATCAAATATTATGATCCAGTGTCACATATGTTTAATGTAACTCTTTCCCATTTTATATCATAGCGTCTCGCCAAGACAATGTCGATGTATGATCTCTCATTTATTTTCAGATTTACTGAGGCAAAATGTAAATTTAATAAATAACCAATGTTTTATTTTCAGAAGTATGATTATAAGAAAAAATTATTAATAATTTATTTTCAGTTAAAATCGCCTTGATTTTCATATAGATGAATATCATAAACTGACAGAGATAGTACTTGTTTGGAAATGTTCCATAGATGCAATAGGAATATCATGAAAAATCATATTTTTACAAAAAAATAGTCTTTTTCACCAAAAATATTACATTCTTTGATTGCTTGTTTTACACTTCTGGCTAATCATACAGGTTTAAAATTCGCTTGCATTAGCGAGGCTTCTTATATAGATGTCCCATATAGGAAAAACATAAATACAATATTTGTTTACCAAACTTGGTCTTTTTTACAAGAATGATACCAAAACACACTTTCTCTCAGTTTAGCAGCTCCACATCATGCTTATACAGTGACTCATATCGACGTTCTCTGTAGGGTGATCATTTTGGTAAGTATAGTTACTTTAAGATGCTTCTTGTCGCTTTATGAAGAGTCAAAGTGATCTAAATCTTAGTTCTATGGACGGAATGTATTCCATAGATGTAGGAGATAATACCAATATCTTAAAAATAATATTTCTTACCAAGAATTGAGTTCTGACCATAATATCCCCAAAACACATTTCTTCCCAATTTGGGAATTCTACATTATGCCTAATCTGAAAGAAGACACATTTTAAATGATGTATGATGTATGTGTTTGTAGGGTGGATATAAGAGGAGGCATAGTGTTCTTCTCACAAAACATTTCTTCCAATACAATTTTTGCACTGGTTGTTACATGATTTTATAGTGATTTAAAGTACCTCAATGAACAGAACTCATACCAATCTTACAATTTAAGTACTTTTTGTCGCTATAAATTCATGTGACAACCAGTGCAAAACTTGTATTGGAAGAAATGCATTATGTGAAGAACACTATATCTCCTCTTGGTGGGAATATTAAACTCCTAAAATAAGTATCTTTTCACAGATCTGCTGATGATCTGCTCTCTGATAATAGAGACAGTAGAATTTGGCAGGTCCAATTCTGAATAGTCCAGGAGATGTCAAAATAATTACTCTTTCTGAAATGAGGAACGCAAACTAATTACTTTGCTATGCGATGAGCACGCTATAGTTGATCAGTCCACCCTGGCATGCCTGGGATAACAGTTGCTCTGGGTCTCTGGAATGTTAGAGGATGTGGCCACTTTTTCGGGAAATCGTAATCTAATTTTATGAAAATAACGACCCTGATCTAGATCAATGAATCGTGAAGTGTGATTTTGTCCTATATTTCGGGTTGCCCTTCGTGATCACGGTGAACGGATGAAAGTGATTTAGAGGCTCATCCGCCCTCTTGAGACTATTGCCCAATCGGACATTATATAAATACTAAGTAACTCTTATCTTAATTTTTCAAGGACTGAACAAGTCTCGGCTTTAAGTTAATTACAAAAAATGGATATATGCTATAATTTAAATATAAACAAACACTTCTATAAATAACATTTATATATAATATTACCTATAATGTTGTCTGCATCATAGAGGTAATTGCAAATGGGTTAATTTCAATCTTAATTTGTAAGCACTATTGGTGATCACGCTAAAGCTTAAATGTATTTGAATCAGCAGTAGTATCTTAAAACCGAAGAATGTTACAGTTTATATAGCATATTATTAATTATAAGGTATTTTTTTCCAAATGAATAATTATTGAAAAAAAAACCCGGAACTGACGAAATGTATTTTCAATTGTGTGTTGCAATAAGTGTTTTTGACGGAAGCCCTGACATCGACTAAAATATCAAATTTCATCATTATCAGGTTCCTTTTAGTCTTATAATAGGGTGTATTGAGTCAATCCCAAAATGCACCAGTTTTGGGAAATTTTACCTCAATAAGGTCATGTGAGCCCACAAAATCATATTCTTAACACATGAAATCCCTGACTTTTGCACTCATTTTAGCCCACGAGGTGCTAGTACTTAGGGAACTTTTGCATGATCATGAAATGTCTCGTAGTTCTTAAACTTCTTGAACACTTTTTATCCCTAAGTACTGACATGTGTTACATTTGTACAGTACAGTATATGCGCATTGCAATGCATTGTGGGATCGATTCAAAACAACCTCTGGTCTTATAATTTGCACAGTATTCAAGGCACTTGTACTTGTTACAAAATGCAAAAATATAAATTTTGATGATTTGTTTACTTCTGCTGCTGATTTTGATTCAGAAAATCACTGATTATGATATTCAGAAGACTTTAAAATTTGTCGATCGATAAAGTGTAACGTTACATAAATATTGGCATTTACTTCTGCCGGATTCAAGTGAACATAGCTGAACCTATCGCTTGAACACTTTTGCTGTTTTTAAAACTCATGGGAAAACTACGTATTGACTCATTTGAAACTTCTATATATTTTCAAGGTCTAAATGAATTTGACAATCTTAACAAAATATGAATATTACAAAAGCATACGTTTAACATAGGTGTCCGAAACCCGTTTAAAATTAAGGGGGTAAGGACAATTTTTTTATGCTATTTATAGCAACATCTAAATCCTTTTTCCGCAGGCGCAGACTTACCTGGGCTATTTTTACCCCTCGTTTATAACTACCATATGCGTTTCCTCTGTTGTGTAATGTTGATGGGGTCTGACTCATTGCACACTTGTTTCTCGTTATCTACATTCTAACATTAGACGAAATATTGATGGAACATAACGGGAATATAGCAACTAATAACAAAAATGCCATCAACATCAAGCATTTATACAGTTCTACTTGCAGGTCATACATGGTTTACCTTGCATCAAACAATTTTGCAAATATGATCCATATGATGTAGCGCTTTTAATGATCTCAGGGTCAACTGTCATTTAACTTCAAGGCTAGATATTTAGGGAGTTGTATTCACAATGAGTTTCTTTGCATAAATTGGTCAATATTGGTCTTGAAAATATAAGAATAAGGATAGGATACAAGAAATCTCAAAACAATGGAAATAATATGATAAATCTGACTATTTCAAAGAAAATTATAGGCGAATGCTCTCCCAAGTCAAGAAAAAACCGTCAAGCCTGAAAATGTGATCGATATGCAAAACCACAATTTTCATGTTTTCAAAATGAAAGTAACTGCGCAAGCGCAACATGTTTTCCTGTAGTGCACCGTTGTGTATCAAAGTTTGCAAATGAGATATAAAAATGAACTGTTAACTCTGAAGACGCGATAACTCTGCGAATTTGGGTTAACTTTTGCCCAGCGGTGGCCTCACGCTCGCTGGTCACCTGCCCATGAGTCAATTTCTTTTTACATAACACAGGTAAAGGAATATAACTAATCTGAGTTTTGTCGTGCCGTATTACCGGGATTTCGAAATACTTTGTGATCAATGCACCCTCCATTTCGACAGTCCCGAAACACGAGGACACACGGAGAAGTAAAGAAAAGTAACGAGCAGTTGATGTGTTCGTAAGTATAAAGCAATTTTATGGTTTGGTGTTAGCCGACACTCGATCTCGACATTTTCAAAACGTAATTATGAAAGGACGAGTGACACCAGGCCCGTAACCAAGGGAGGGCGAAGGGGGCGGACGCCCCCAAATTCTAAAAAGCCCCTAAAACCCCCTGAAAATGGCTCAAAAGGCCCCAAAATTGATTTTGCGATCGGGGCGAGCCAAAAAAAGGGGGGGGGTTATGCTCTTTTGTCGAAAAAAGGTTAAAATTTCAGTAAAAAAGGTCCACTTTTGCCAAAATCGCCCCTGGCGAATTTGGGGAAAAGGTCCCCTTTTGAAAAACGTCGCCCCTCGCCTAAAAATATCCTGGTTACGGGCCTGGTGACCACCACATATGATTACCGTAAAATTAACAAAAAAATCATAAAAAATAGAAAATATTGTTTATAGATTACAGGTGTCCAAAATTAGAGAAATGCCTATTTGTTGTTTCACCTTTAAACCCATTAAGTTCACTGGTTTTAAAAGCAATACTGTGATATATCCTATTTCTGCAATTCCAAATTGATTAACCTGTAAAAATAACAAGGTCTATGTTGATACAGGACACCAATAAATCCATCGTCATATTAAAGGTATACTTAGTTGGATGCTAAGAATTCATGCAGAAAAACAAATGGATACAATTAGACCAGTGGCGTACCGACCGGGGGGCAGGGGTGGGGGAAAGTTTCCCCCTCTGGCTCGAAAAAGCGGGACGATATGGACCAAAATATGCATTTTCACCCCTCTTTTTCAGGCAATTTTGACCAATTTCAGCCTAAATTTGGGAAAATTTAAACTAAATTTTGCGATTTTCGCGCGCTACTCGCGCATTTCGTCAAATTCAGACTTAATTGGAGCAATTCATCGGACGATTTACGAATTTTGCCCCCTCTGGCGGGACGACTTGGACATTTTGCCCCCTCTGGATCGACTGCCTCGGTACGCCACTGAATTAGACTAAGGTGTGTTCACAAATTAATGTATAGACTCTAACATTTGTATGGATAGGCGTGGTCATGGAAGTCAGCATGGAAGTGGTAGCAAATTTGGATCACTTCCTTATTTTGCTTAAAGTTTTTCTACCTTATTACTTCATGTGTTTGAAATGAGACGCTGACTAATAAGCTTACAGCAGCAGCAGGATAGTTCCATCTGGAGTTTGTTATTATACTACTCGTACGGCTATCGCTGTTAGCCTGACGTATTCTGTCCGAAACGGTAAGTTAGGTATATAGGCACTACCACATTTGGAAATTAGTGCGCCCTCATTTAAAAACATATATTTTTGCGTGTAAATAAAGCCTGTATATACACGGTGAGTCAAAAAAAACTTGACCTTGATTGTGTCCGCCATTTTGAATTTTAAGTAACATATATATAACATGTGTGGTATCATCTGAAAGCTTAATTTGCTGCAAAGATCATTCACATGGGTTAGGTATAGACCTAGCTACAGTCGTTTGAATCGAGTAGTCTGTTTTGCGCTCTGTCCACGGATTCGCATTAAAATGAACGGCGTTCAGAGAAGCAAATCAGTGTCCAGAAGAAAATCGGGCTATTTATTGACTGCAGAATATATGCGACGCTATTTAACTCCACAAAATTCAGTCGCAATTTACCATCGATGCCCTCTTAACACTTCCACGTCCTCATCACTCATAAAATCATTTGAAAAATAAATTAACTTGATAGATGTATCAGTTTCTGGAGGAGTTGAATGAATCATACCATATGAAGGAACAGACATCGGTGGCAATCTTTTGAGGTTTAAAGTATTGTCTATATTTGTAGGCCAAAATATGCCACATCTTGAAAAAAACGTGTTTCAAATAGAACTTACCATTATCACTGACTTTTACACCTGTAAGATACCACTTTATTTCACATAAACATAGACAATACCCTTATCATTTTTGGGAGTCATTAGCTTAGTTGGCCACCGTGTATTCAAATGGGAATCCGGGATAGGGGTAAAAGGTGATGACTTGATATAAAAGACTGTAGCTCGGCCTATACTTATCCGATTGGAATTATCTTTGCAGCAAATTAAAGATAATGAAATTGGCTTTCCGATGACATCACATATATTGGGCATATTTTATTTAAAAATTCAAAATGGTGGAAACAATCCGGGTCAAGTTTTTTTGACTCACCCTGTACATTAGCCCTCACCTGAAATGATTAAGTCCAAATTAGCGCCCTTATGGGTAAACAAAATTATTTTTTAATAAAATCACTCCGAAGTGATTCTATTAAGTTGCCTAAGGATCGTGGTGTTAAACACAAGAAACACATACTGGAATCGATTCCTAAGGCACCCACCCTGTTTGACTGGTCAGTTACCTTTGTGGCTTAATTAATATAAATGAGCATGATATTCATTAAAATCACTTAGGCCCGTATTCCAGAAAATTGTTTAGCTAAAGGCGATTTTAGCTTACAATCGGCCGTAATTAAGCAAGGTAAGTAAGTCATTTAAGTGTAAGCAAAACGCGTTTAAATATTTTTTACCATTATGCTTACTTAAACATACGCTTTAAACACGAGTAACTCGTCCGTTTTTAAAGATGCTAACTTGAGTGTAATAAGGCCCTATGTGTTTTAATGGTTGCGAACAAAGTGTAATATGGCCTTCCGTAGGGTTTAAGGTGGGGCCTTTACCAAACAAAAAAAAAAAAACCAACTGGGCGAGAATGCATCATTGCTGTTGGCAATTGGACAGTGCATGAGACGTTGCACTGACACTTTTTAAAACTGCCCGTACTTATAGATTTAAATTCGGATGCATTTTTGCGGATTAAATTGGGGGGCGTTTAACTTTAAACTCTTTCTGGAATTAGCATTTACTTTTTTAAACTCCTTTCTGGATTGCGTTTACTTAGCTATTTATCTCACATATAAACGTTCGTTTTAGCTAAAAATCGCGCTCACACCTTTTTGAATAACGGGACGGGCCCCGCCGGGATGTCTAATAGGCCTCAATAAGGTTCCTTGTCCTATATCTTTATGGTATGGTATTTTCGCACATAATATATGCTCTATTCTCGGAGTCCCTAGTCCTATCTTTTGAGAGCAACTTGAAGAAAATGTTATATTTTGTTAAATTTGCCTTGGCGCTTTACATTAACATGTTTCAGGAATCCAATTTTGGACTAGGATCTTGATGACGGCTTGGCTTGCACAGGTCATTTTCACTGCCGGAACCGGATGATGAATAATGTGTTTCTATATTCAGGCTCTAACATTTACTGCATTTTAAGATGCTGGGCCGATGTCCAAACGATGCTAAAATAAGCGGTGGTTAGGCCTAAACTTTGGTTAGCTAAACGCACTGTTAAAAAAAACATCAGGTAAAAATATTTTAAAACAAGTCGTTTAGCTAACCACTGTATTTACAGCCTTAATATCATCCACTGAACTTTGACTTATCTTTGCCTATATCATTGACGTGTGCGTGACATATTTATAGGCCAGCCAGTGCCTTCCGTAGTTGTATATGCAATGCAGGAAGCCTACGGGTAAATTTCAAGAATGTCCCGTTATGCAAGGAGCTTTTAGAATTTGTTGATATGAGACAAAAGCCCGGCCTATTTAAAACTGTTTTATGTCATTGTGCCGACTTGCTATCATTCATACTATAACAGATAAACCAGGCATGACAATAGAAGCAGAATGAAAATGGACTAGAAGACATGAACTGAGGACGGTGAAATAAAGATAATAGAAATAAAGAGGTACTGTCTAACCAAATTATCATATAGAGTGAAATATCAGGCATTTGATGAAATGTGAAGTTAAACCACCCTTAACTACCCCCGGACCAATCTAAGTTTAACAGCGTTTTTAGGCATGTTTAACGATGTTCGGCTAAAATTTAAAAACAGCGTTTATTGTACCCAAGAAACCCGTGTGACGCCATCTATTTTGACCTTGATCCAAATTTTATCGTATTAACATAATTTCGGCATACTTCCCCACTTCATAGAAACAGCCATACAATGTATTCAGATGGTGATACCCGTGTACAAAACGACATGGTAATGGTAAAACTGTACCAGATTCATGCGATGAACTAGATGACGATTCTCTTCTTGACGAGATTGGCAACATCAACAGTGGACAAGTGCCAGAGCAAGAAAAAGCCGGTGTAAAGAAACTGAGTGTCCCCCATAACAGAGTGTCCTAGCTACCATAGCAACATGTACGGAATAAACCGTGACCTTGTAGACGAGACCATTTGGGTACATTGCTGAAACAAATGAAGCATACAGCACTCAATGGAGAAGAAAATAGACAGACTGGTGGTAGGACACTCAGTCATACGGATACTTTGTTATATGACATTGGCGCCAACAAGGAAAATGTTACTCTTCCAGATCAGTTTTGTAAGGAAAATTATCACCTGGTCAAACATGTTTCCGACAAAGTAAGGAACCACATAATTAACAGAAACCACACAAAGGGGTTTCTTGAGTACAACAAACGCATCTGTGACCAGAGCATCAAACCAAGATGGCTAGCCATCTCACCAGTACCACCAATCCTACCCAGCTCAGAAACTTTCTCAACGGAACTTCACCAAGACTGGACCTGAACCGTGAACGAGTACGAAAAGAAACTTCACAAAAAGTTGGTAAAAGCACTGCCATTGGTAATAGAGAACACGGAGATGATGATTCAAAAGAAGAAAACTAAAGGTCTCCAAAAAATCAAAGACAGCATCACTGACATGGAACACCACAGAGCAGAATTGGTATTCATCAAATTTGCTAACAATAGGCCTAACAAACAGAGAACATCATGACATAAACCTGTATCCAGAGACAGAGCACCACATAGATACTAATTAAGAAGAGTATCTATACAGATTCTAGAAGGACATCCATTGCCCCATCGCTAATAGCCTCGTCCCCAGAAGCCCCAGACTTTATCGGAAGTGGTCAACATTTTCCTATCAGAAGAAAGCTACTATTTTTCTCATTTACCCTGTGAAGTCTTAGAGCCAAAGGGTGTTTGGTTTGGAAGTTATGACCCAAAATGTGCCCAATTGTGGTCGACCAATATTAGTTTTACAGAGTACTCTATGGGGCTTACAAAATCACGTTTTTAGCTCTCGCATCAAAACGGATTGAAATATCGGCGTGAAACTTTACAGATGGGGTTTTGGAGTGAAGGCCAATCTATCAAGATGAAAACGTCATATCTTTAAAATCGGGTCATCCCCCTTTAACGGACTTAATTTGGGCCTACATGATCATCTGATGTGAGAGAAAAATATACGAATATAGTAACTAATCAATTTCACTCGTTGTCATTATTATTAAGAGAGCAGCAACACTTTTAAGCGTTTTTAGCTCTCGCATCAAAACGCATTGAAATATCGGCGTAAAACTTTACAGATGGGGTTTTGGAGTGAAGGCCAATCTATCAAGATGAAAACATCATATCCTTAAATCGAGCCATCCCCTTTAACGGAACTTAATTTGGGCCTACATGATCATCTGATGTGAGAGAAAATATAGTAACTAATTTCACTCCTTGTCATATAGAGCAGCAACACTCTTAAGCGTCTCTAGATAATTTTGTGAATACAATCCGCATCACATAAAATCTCGTTCACACTAACATGAAGCCAGCACCCGAGTATCTTCTGGAAGCAATCAGCTGCGGTTGCAAGACAGGAAGAAAGTGTGGCTGTAGGAAGTATGGCCTCCAATGCTCCCCATGCAGCATGTGTGGAATGTAAAGGACTACATTGCTCTAATGTGACTCTTCCGGAATCGGAAGATCACACTGATGATGTTTAAAGGGACATATTTAAATCCAAAACAGAAGCCAATGACGAAGTACTCTTCGCACCCTTTATGATGAACGCTATTTTAGCAATTAATCTCTGTATAATTGTTTATATATTCACCTTTTTCTAAGTTAATAGTTTTGGCAGCCATTTTGAAGTTAATAGATACACATAGTTTTTCTGATCAGATGTCGACGTGCATTGTCCTTTAGCATAAGTACAGTTTCTTGTTGATAAAAGCCTTTTTTTATGTAATTTCTCATTTTGGCGGCAATCTTGGAAAAAAAGAATGTTCCACAGCTCCGATTTTCGATGACTTTTAGTATGTCAGTCTACTCTGTATTTGGAATCATAAAAAACTTTGAATGGTTTCTATTGCAATTAATGGTGGGTATATCAGTATGTTACTGGTCTATATTGAGTAAATGTTACATAAACGGATACTTCAATTTGGAAATATTTTATGTTTGTAACCGTGCATAATTGTTTAAATCAGGGCACAAAGCAGTTTTCATTCACAAAAACATCAAATATTATGATCCAGTGTCACATATGTTTAATGTAACTCTTTCCCATTTTATATCATAGCGTCTCGCCAAGACAATGTCGATGTATGATCTCTCATTTATTTTCAGATTTACTGAGGCAAAATGTAAATTTAATAAATAACCAATGTTTTATTTTCAGAAGTATGATTATAAGAAAAAATTATTAATAATTTATTTTCAGTTAAAATCGCCTTGATTTTCATATAGATGAATATCATAAACTGACAGAGATAGTACTTGTTTGGAAATGTTCCATAGATGCAATAGGAATATCATGAAAAATCATATTTTTACAAAAAAATAGTCTTTTTCACCAAAAATATTACATTCTTTGATTGCTTGTTTTACACTTCTGGCTAATCATACAGGTTTAAAATTCGCTTGCATTAGCGAGGCTTCTTATATAGATGTCCCATATAGGAAAAACATAAATACAATATTTGTTTACCAAACTTGGTCTTTTTTACAAGAATGATACCAAAACACACTTTCTCTCAGTTTAGCAGCTCCACATCATGCTTATACAGTGACTCATATCGACGTTCTCTGTAGGGTGATCATTTTGGTAAGTATAGTTACTTTAAGATGCTTCTTGTCGCTTTATGAAGAGTCAAAGTGATCTAAATCTTAGTTCTATGGACGGAATGTATTCCATAGATGTAGGAGATAATACCAATATCTTAAAAATAATATTTCTTACCAAGAATTGAGTTCTGACCATAATATCCCCAAAACACATTTCTTCCCAATTTGGGAATTCTACATTATGCCTAATCTGAAAGAAGACACATTTTAAATGATGTATGATGTATGTGTTTGTAGGGTGGATATAAGAGGAGGCATAGTGTTCTTCTCACAAAACATTTCTTCCAATACAATTTTTGCACTGGTTGTTACATGATTTTATAGTGATTTAAAGTACCTCAATGAACAGAACTCATACCAATCTTACAATTTAAGTACTTTTTGTCGCTATAAATTCATGTGACAACCAGTGCAAAACTTGTATTGGAAGAAATGCATTATGTGAAGAACACTATATCTCCTCTTGGTGGGAATATTAAACTCCTAAAATAAGTATCTTTTCACAGATCTGCTGATGATCTGCTCTCTGATAATAGAGACAGTAGAATTTGGCAGGTCCAATTCTGAATAGTCCAGGAGATGTCAAAATAATTACTCTTTCTGAAATGAGGAACGCAAACTAATTACTTTGCTATGCGATGAGCACGCTATAGTTGATCAGTCCACCCTGGCATGCCTGGGATAACAGTTGCTCTGGGTCTCTGGAATGTTAGAGGATGTGGCCACTTTTTCGGGAAATCGTAATCTAATTTTATGAAAATAACGACCCTGATCTAGATCAATGAATCGTGAAGTGTGATTTTGTCCTATATTTCGGGTTGCCCTTCGTGATCACGGTGAACGGATGAAAGTGATTTAGAGGCTCATCCGCCCTCTTGAGACTATTGCCCAATCGGACATTATATAAATACTAAGTAACTCTTATCTTAATTTTTCAAGGACTGAACAAGTCTCGGCTTTAAGTTAATTACAAAAAATGGATATATGCTATAATTTAAATATAAACAAACACTTCTATAAATAACATTTATATATAATATTACCTATAATGTTGTCTGCATCATAGAGGTAATTGCAAATGGGTTAATTTCAATCTTAATTTGTAAGCACTATTGGTGATCACGCTAAAGCTTAAATGTATTTGAATCAGCAGTAGTATCTTAAAACCGAAGAATGTTACAGTTTATATAGCATATTATTAATTATAAGGTATTTTTTTCCAAATGAATAATTATTGAAAAAAAAACCCGGAACTGACGAAATGTATTTTCAATTGTGTGTTGCAATAAGTGTTTTTGACGGAAGCCCTGACATCGACTAAAATATCAAATTTCATCATTATCAGGTTCCTTTTAGTCTTATAATAGGGTGTATTGAGTCAATCCCAAAATGCACCAGTTTTGGGAAATTTTACCTCAATAAGGTCATGTGAGCCCACAAAATCATATTCTTAACACATGAAATCCCTGACTTTTGCACTCATTTTAGCCCACGAGGTGCTAGTACTTAGGGAACTTTTGCATGATCATGAAATGTCTCGTAGTTCTTAAACTTCTTGAACACTTTTTATCCCTAAGTACTGACATGTGTTACATTTGTACAGTACAGTATATGCGCATTGCAATGCATTGTGGGATCGATTCAAAACAACCTCTGGTCTTATAATTTGCACAGTATTCAAGGCACTTGTACTTGTTACAAAATGCAAAAATATAAATTTTGATGATTTGTTTACTTCTGCTGCTGATTTTGATTCAGAAAATCACTGATTATGATATTCAGAAGACTTTAAAATTTGTCGATCGATAAAGTGTAACGTTACATAAATATTGGCATTTACTTCTGCCGGATTCAAGTGAACATAGCTGAACCTATCGCTTGAACACTTTTGCTGTTTTTAAAACTCATGGGAAAACTACGTATTGACTCATTTGAAACTTCTATATATTTTCAAGGTCTAAATGAATTTGACAATCTTAACAAAATATGAATATTACAAAAGCATACGTTTAACATAGGTGTCCGAAACCCGTTTAAAATTAAGGGGGTAAGGACAATTTTTTTATGCTATTTATAGCAACATCTAAATCCTTTTTCCGCAGGCGCAGACTTACCTGGGCTATTTTTACCCCTCGTTTATAACTACCATATGCGTTTCCTCTGTTGTGTAATGTTGATGGGGTCTGACTCATTTGCACACTTGTTTCTCGTTATCTACATTCTAACATTAGACGAAATATTGATGGAACATAACGGGAATATAGCAACTAATAACAAAAATGCCATCAACATCAAGCATTTATACAGTTCTACTTGCAGGTCATACATGGTTTACCTTGCATCAAACAATTTTGCAAATATGATCCATATGATGTAGCGCTTTTAATGATCTCAGGGTCAACTGTCATTTAACTTCAAGGCTAGATATTTAGGGAGTTGTATTCACAATGAGTTTCTTTGCATAAATTGGTCAATATTGGTCTTGAAAATATAAGAATAAGGATAGGATACAAGAAATCTCAAAACAATGGAAATAATATGATAAATCTGACTATTTCAAAGAAAATTATAGGCGAATGCTCTCCCAAGTCAAGAAAAAACCGTCAAGCCTGAAAATGTGATCGATATGCAAAACCACAATTTTCATGTTTTCAAAATGAAAGTAACTGCGCAAGCGCAACATGTTTTCCTGTAGTGCACCGTTGTGTATCAAAGTTTGCAAATGAGATATAAAAATGAACTGTTAACTCTGAAGACGCGATAACTCTGCGAATTTGGGTTAACTTTTGCCCAGCGGTGGCCTCACGCTCGCTGGTCACCTGCCCATGAGTCAATTTCTTTTTACATAACACAGGTAAAGGAATATAACTAATCTGAGTTTTGTCGTGCCGTATTACCGGGATTTCGAAATACTTTGTGATCAATGCACCCTCCATTTCGACAGTCCCGAAACACGAGGACACACGGAGAAGTAAAGAAAAGTAACGAGCAGTTGATGTGTTCGTAAGTATAAAGCAATTTTATGGTTTGGTGTTAGCCGACACTCGATCTCGACATTTTCAAAACGTAATTATGAAAGGACGAGTGACACCAGGCCCGTAACCAAGGGAGGGCGAAGGGGGCGGACGCCCCCAAATTCTAAAAAGCCCCTAAAACCCCCTGAAAATGGCTCAAAAGGCCCCAAAATTGATTTTGCGATCGGGGCGAGCCAAAAAAAGGGGGGGGGTTATGCTCTTTTGTCGAAAAAAGGTTAAAATTTCAGTAAAAAAGGTCCACTTTTGCCAAAATCGCCCCTGGCGAATTTGGGGAAAAGGTCCCCTTTTGAAAAACGTCGCCCCTCGCCTAAAAATATCCTGGTTACGGGCCTGGTGACCACCACATATGATTACCGTAAAATTAACAAAAAAATCATAAAAAATAGAAAATATTGTTTATAGATTACAGGTGTCCAAAATTAGAGAAATGCCTATTTGTTGTTTCACCTTTAAACCCATTAAGTTCACTGGTTTTAAAAGCAATACTGTGATATATCCTATTTCTGCAATTCCAAATTGATTAACCTGTAAAAATAACAAGGTCTATGTTGATACAGGACACCAATAAATCCATCGTCATATTAAAGGTATACTTAGTTGGATGCTAAGAATTCATGCAGAAAAACAAATGGATACAATTAGACCAGTGGCGTACCGACCGGGGGGCAGGGGTGGGGGAAAGTTTCCCCCTCTGGCTCGAAAAAGCGGGACGATATGGACCAAAATATGCATTTTCACCCCTCTTTTTCAGGCAATTTTGACCAATTTCAGCCTAAATTTGGGAAAATTTAAACTAAATTTTGCGATTTTCGCGCGCTACTCGCGCATTTCGTCAAATTCAGACTTAATTGGAGCAATTCATCGGGACGATTTACGAATTTTGCCCCCTCTGGCGGGACGACTTGGACATTTTGCCCCCTCTGGATCGACTGCCTCGGTACGCCACTGAATTAGACTAAGGTGTGTTCACAAATTAATGTATAGACTCTAACATTTGTATGGATAGGCGTGGTCATGGAAGTCAGCATGGAAGTGGTAGCAAATTTGGATCACTTCCTTATTTTGCTTAAAGTTTTTCTACCTTATTACTTCATGTGTTTGAAATGAGACGCTGACTAATAAGCTTACAGCAGCAGCAGGATAGTTCCATCTGGAGTTTGTTATTATACTACTCGTACGGCTATCGCTGTTAGCCTGACGTATTCTGTCCGAAACGGTAAGTTAGGTATATAGGCACTACCACATTTGGAAATTAGTGCGCCCTCATTTTAAAAACATATATTTTTGCGTGTAAATAAAGCCTGTATATACACGGTGAGTCAAAAAAAACTTGACCTTGATTGTGTCCGCCATTTTGAATTTTAAGTAACATATATATAACATGTGTGGTATCATCTGAAAGCTTAATTTGCTGCAAAGATCATTCACATGGGTTAGGTATAGACCTAGCTACAGTCGTTTGAATCGAGTAGTCTGTTTTGCGCTCTGTCCACGGATTCGCATTAAAATGAACGGCGTTCAGAGAAGCAAATCAGTGTCCAGAAGAAAATCGGGCTATTTATTGACTGCAGAATATATGCGACGCTATTTAACTCCACAAAATTCAGTCGCAATTTACCATCGATGCCCTCTTAACACTTCCACGTCCTCATCACTCATAAAATCATTTGAAAAATAAATTAACTTGATAGATGTATCAGTTTCTGGAGGAGTTGAATGAATCATACCATATGAAGGAACAGACATCGGTGGCAATCTTTTGAGGTTTAAAGTATTGTCTATATTTGTAGGCCAAAATATGCCACATCTTGAAAAAAACGTGTTTCAAATAGAACTTACCATTATCACTGACTTTTACACCTGTAAGATACCACTTTATTTCACATAAACATAGACAATACCCTTATCATTTTTGGGAGTCATTAGCTTAGTTGGCCACCGTGTATTCAAATGGGAATCCGGGATAGGGGTAAAAGGTGATGACTTGATATAAAAGACTGTAGCTCGGCCTATACTTATCCGATTGGAATTATCTTTGCAGCAAATTAAAGATAATGAAATTGGCTTTCCGATGACATCACATATATTGGGCATATTTTATTTAAAAATTCAAAATGGTGGAAACAATCCGGGTCAAGTTTTTTTGACTCACCCTGTACATTAGCCCTCACCTGAAATGATTAAGTCCAAATTAGCGCCCTTATGGGTAAACAAAATTATTTTTTAATAAAATCACTCCGAAGTGATTCTATTAAGTTGCCTAAGGATCGTGGTGTTAAACACAAGAAACACATACTGGAATCGATTCCTAAGGCACCCACCCTGTTTGACTGGTCAGTTACCTTTGTGGCTTAATTAATATAAATGAGCATGATATTCATTAAAATCACTTAGGCCCGTATTCCAGAAAATTGTTTAGCTAAACGCGATTTTAGCTTAAAATCGCCGTAATTTAAAATTTCGTTTAAGCAAAACGCGTTTAAATATTTTTAACCATTTGCTTACTTTACTTAAACAGACGCTTTAAACACGAGTAACATCGTCGTTATTTAAAGATGCTAACTTGAGTGTATAAGGCCCTATTGTGTTTTAATGGTTGAGCGCACAAAGTGTATTATGGCTTTCCGTAGGGTTTAAGGTGCTACACCAACTGGGCGAGAATGCATCATTGCTGTTGGCAATTGGACAGTGCAATGAGACGTGCACTAAAACACTTTTTAAACTAGCCCCGTACTTATAGTTTAAATTTCGATGCATTTTGGCGGAGTTAAAATTGCGTTTAACTTTAAACTCCTTTCTGGAATTGCATTTAATTTTAAACTCCTTTCTGGAATTGCGTTTACTTAAGCTATTATCTCACATATAAACGTTCGTTTAGCTTAAAATCGCGCTAACACCTTTTTGGAATACAGGCCCGGCCTGGATGTCTAAATAGCCTCATATTAAGGTTCCTTGTCCTATATGCTTTATGGTATGGTATTTTCGCACATAAAATATATCTCTATTCTTCGGAGGTCCTAGTCTATCTTTTGAGAGCAAATTGAAGAAAATGTTATATTGCTCTTGCCGCTTTAACATTTAACATGTTTCAGGATCCAATTTTGACTAGGATCTTGAATGACGGCTTGGCATTGGCACATCATTTGCACTGCCGGAAACGGATGATGAATAAGTGTTTCTATATTCAGGCTCTAACATTTACTGCATTTTAAGATCTACTTTTTAAGTTCTAGGAATTAAATTCCACTTATGTTGATGTTATTTAACCTTGACATTTGTTATTTAATAGCTGCTATATTTGTACGTACTGGTGATATCACAGAATTTTCGATAAAATTCTTCATGTTTTCAACAGCCTGTATTTGTTCAACATATAAAGCAAGTGAACTGTTTATGAATGTATGGTAAACATTTCTTTCGTAAGCTTCTTTTTTCACGGGTAAAATAAAGACGAACAAGTTTGTGGTTAACAAGTTTGCAGTGTTTTTCTTGCGTCGGAATTGCCAAATTCGACAATAGCGACTTGTACAATGCCGTCAGATATCATTTTGCGTGGATCCGTATTAGCAATCATACCCAGTCTCAGAAAAAAATGTGGCAAATATATTTCTAGTTGTACAGCATCACATCGATCCTCGTTTTCAGTATGGACTTGATCTCTGACTTGATTTCATTTTACGGCCGAATTTGTCCAACCATGGGAATGGCGCATACCTCTCCCGGAACAAATGGTATTGTATGACGCACCAATTAAGATTCAAGTTAATCCATTGTTGCATTAACCCTAACCGGTACCTAATACCAACAAACCCCAATGCATTGAGTGAGAAAAATGCACTTTGTCACTCCCTCACATGGGGCGTAAATGGGGTAAATTGAGGGAGGTGCCACCTGGAGAAGGAGAAATTCTCATGTGGTTTTTCTAGATCAGTTTTTCATGGGGAACAAGAATATCTGAGGTAAACAGGCTGTACCCTGAGATCTTTTCACCAAAATGAGCAATTATGACGTGCGGTTGACCACATTTTGCATTAGTTTTGATTAGAATTATTCAAAAAGAAGTTTCATGTGTAATACATAATCAAGAAGTCCAAAATGAGGGCACTTTTCAAAATGGCTGCCAAATTCCATTGTAATATTATTTGCGGGTCTAACAAACAATGCTAAGAAGCAGATTAGTCCAGATTTAATACTTTTCTAAATTCTCTAAATAATTTGTATCTTCATGTAAGATATTCAAGAATACATGAAAAGACCCCTCACCTATTAAAACGGGTTTGCACAGAGTTAAATTAGATTTGCTCACATATTTGCAAAAAAAAACAAACTACGGGATTGATAAAAAAGAAGGCTATCAATAAGGGCACTTTTCAAAATGGCTGATAAATTCTGGATAATGAGACGAAAATGTATCAGAATTTGTGTAACAAAAATATATTAAAATATTCATATAACTTTCTTTATGAACTCTTCGTAATTATTTGATGATTGTCAGTAGTGTTCACATCCGAACGAGCGTGGCCGGATTCACCTCACACTCGCAGCAACCGCCCTTACTCCCTCCTTCCACTTCACCCGATTCAATGCATTCTCCATCCTCAACCCAACCCACCTTCTATCCTCCTCTACTTGCTTCTTCCAAGTCTTATTTGGACGTCCGCTCCTCCTCCAACCACCCACCTCGAACTCAAAAGCCCTTCTGAATACATGCCCGTCATTGCCTATCACAGTTGCAATATTTTAATTGAAGGTCATCATAATAACTTGTTGGTGTTTTTTGTTCACTAAATGCTAATAGAAATACATTTTCAACACTTGATCCTTTTTAAATTCTCTAAATAATTTGTATCTTCATGTAAGAATTCAAGAATACATGAAAAGACCCCTCCCCTAGGAACCCCCTAACCCTCGTCTTACCAAGCTTGGTATTGGCATTTTACACTAGGAATATCGGATTGTTGAAAATGCATTTCTGTCACACGTTTATGATCACCTTTAATATTATTGCAATTGTGATAGGCATTATGCATGTGAACATTACTGACAATCCTCAAATAATTACAAAGAGTTCCATAAATTAAGTAATATCAGTATTTAAATGTATTTTTGTTACACACTTGCTGTCACTTATTTAAATTTTGGCGGCCATCTTGAAAAGTGCCCATATTAATAGCCTTCTTTTTATCAATTAAATGGTTTAATCAAATATGTGACCAAACTTAATCTAAATCTGGACAAATCTGCTTCAGCTTCATAGCATCGTTTGTTAGACTCGCGAACAATATTACTTGAATTTGGCGGCCATTTTCGAAAGCGCCCTCATTTTAGACCTTTCAAAGATTATGTATTTTACATGTAGCTTCTTTTTGAATAACTCTAATCAAAACTAGTGCATTTTTTTTCAAAGGTACCTTGCAAATGCTTATTTCTTCCATATATACACTATATATATATATGAGATTTTAGCGACCATTTGAAAAAAAGCGCCTTCACAGAAAAGTTCTCAGGATGCAACCTGTTCATCTCAGATACTCTTGTTCCCCATGAAAAACTGGTCTAGAAAAAACACATGAGAATTTCTCCTTCTCCAGGTGGCACCTCCCTCACTTTTAACCCGGACTATTTACCATAACGCCCGTGTGAAAGGGACATTTCGTGATCCACAGCCTCGCCTTCCAGACTTACCTACAAATTTTAGATTTTTTACATCACCTGAACCGTTGCGTTGGCCTCCTTAGATGCAGGTAGGCCCAATATTACTTGCAAATTCGATCTACTATTGAAAATTTAAGTAATTTTGTATTTTCCGTCCGTAAACGGACAGAAATGACAATACAGTGGCTTATGGGGAATTGTGATACAAACATTTGCTCGTATCATCAATACGCACCATGATAATCGACTGACATTTTGGGAAAGAACTTTTCTCTAGAATATCTATTGAAACATTTATGGATCGAGTTTTATTGGGCATGGGCACGAATACGCGGACCACAATCAATATTGCAAGTAGCCTTTCTCGTGCATTCAGTCGGAAACCGTCTTTGGTTATACACCACTGACTCACTTATAGACAGCTAGTCTATGGAAAATGGCAAATTTGAGCATGTTTATTTCACATTTAAAACTCTCACAGAGGAAATAGAACAATATCACACCAAAGTACAAGCTGAAATCACCAAATAACCAAATTTTCAACATTATGGTGACCAGCAGATTTTTTAGTTACGAAACTCCAAATTCGCAGCACGTCCGATCGCTCAGTACAAGATGCTCTATCAAGTCTATAGGCGCTGCATCTTGATGTGAAATTGCTGGGCGCGGAGTAAATTGGTTCAAATGTACTGTACAAATGCCACTTAGTTTGAGAAAATATTCCGGCCTACCATGTCAACCATGAAATTCCATTCATTTTCTTTATATAACTAGTGCATTTTCAGACATTTTAAAGCATTTTTTTCAGATGCCATGCAAAAAGTAGTCCACCCAAGATTTTTTATCCTTATGGCAGCCAGGTTAGTGGTGTATAACCCTTTGTGTAAAATCAATACACACGGATTCTTGCGTTGTACCATACAGTAACCAATGAAAACGCCAAAAAGTGCAAAAGGGGGTTTAGCGTCTTTCGGGCGTTCTATCTCAGCCACTTTTGCAGGTTTTTACAAGCGAAGAATTAATTGAAAGAGCAAGACCTAGGTAACAAATTGTATATATCGAAAACTCTCAAAATTACTGATCGAGATGACACAATACTGCTCGAAAAACAATGTCGAGGTACTTTTTGTGCCAACTGTATACAGCGCACTATAACCCACCATGCTCTAAGATCCGACTAAGATTCAAACTTAAGAGACAGCAAAGTAAACCAAATCTCAAGAAGTTTCACAGACTGTGGACAAATTGGCGTTGCAGACATCCAGACTATTTTAATATGGCCCATGCAATACATTAGAATTCTGAGAAAACGTATTTTTAGGGACCTGCTATTATATATAGATGATTTAGCCTGTGATGTAATCTAGCAATCACTCTTACAAAGAATTGGCAGTGAAGCTAGGACCTGTTGAAAGATTGGGTGTTAACAGGAAGTTTGTGTCAGGGTCATATCATCTATAAAAAATGACCCAAATATTGTAATTAAGCACATTTAGGTTATTATATCTCCTTGTCATCTGCAAAATTCAAATACGGATTTATTTCACAATAATTCTCGGAAAGTCTTACTTTATTCCTTGAAACTTCAGAAATAGTTAGAGAGAAGTTTCAGAGTAATTATGTGAAACATATGTCTGCTTTCCTTTCCAAAAGCAAGACTGGTAAAGGAAAAATCTTCCTTGGAGAAGAGTGTTTTTCAAGGTTGTTGTGGACACTGAGCCATGGCGTAGTAACATCAGAATTCCATGGACAAAAAAAATCTTTAACTTAATGTGGCAAATTGTAAGAGTGGAAGAGAAAAAAAGCACCACAGACTCACTTATAATGTAGTCTATGGAAAAATGGGCAACTTTGGGCATGTTTCTTTTAATAATAATAACCAGTTTTTATATAGCGCTTAATCACCGTAAACAGACTCAAAGCGCTGTTACCAATTATTATTACGCCTTCAAGAAATCGTCACAATCATTTCGCTTCATCTAGGTGGCTGCTCAAAGACATGCCTTATATTGAAAGCGCACAAGCCTATCAGCACTTAGATCGTAATACTCCCAACAGCAGCTTCGAAGATTTCGCTTGGGTCGACGAGGCATTTGATATTAAGTATCTTGCCCAGGGACACAAAAACGTTGACCACATTGGGGCTCAAACTCACGATTTTAACGGTCTAATGAGCACAAGTCCTGTGCTTTTTACCACACGTGCTCTCGCATTTCACATTTTACATATAAAACTCTCATGAAGGAAATACGGCATTATCAAGCAGAAAGCTAAATTCGCCATATGACCACATTTTCAACATATGGTGATTGGAATCCTTTTAAATTATGAAGCAATAAACATAAAAGTGCATCGAAAAGCCCATTATCTACTGGTACGGCTGGGGCGAATCGATGTAAAATTGATGAACGCGGAGTTAATTGCCTCGAATTTGCTGTCCAGATGCGATTTAATTTGAGAAACCATACTAGAGTACCATATCAATATTGAAATTACACCATTTCCTTAATATAGTGCATTTTCAGACATTTTAAAGCATTTTTTTCAGATGCCATGCAAAAGTTAGTCCACCCAAGAGTTTTTATCGTATGGCAGCCAGGTTAGTGGTGTCTAACCTCTTTCGTGTAAAATCAATACACCGGATTCTTGCGTTGTCCATACAGTAACCAATGAAAACGCCAAAGTGCAAAAGGGGGTTTTTAGCGTCTTTGGGCGTTCTATCTCAGACATCGTTTTGAAGGTGTTTAAAAGGCCGAAGAATTATTTGAAAGAGCAAGACCTAGGTAACAAAAATGCATATTTCGAAACTTTCAAAAATACTGATCGAGATGGAAACAATACTGCTCGAAAAAACAAGTCGAGGTACTTTTGTGCCAACTGTATACAGAGCACTATAACCAACCATGCTCACGATCCGACTAAGATTCAAACTTAAAGAGGACAGCAAAGTAAACAAATCTCAAGAAGTCACAGATGTGGACAAATGGAGTTGCAGACATCCAGACTATTTTAATATGGCCCATGCAATACATCAGAATTCTGAGAAGTATTTTTTAGGGAACCCTGCTATTGACTATAGATGAGTTAGCATGTCATGTAATCTAGCAATCACTCATACAAAGAATTGGCGTGAAGCTAGGACCTGTTGAAAGATTAGGTGTTAACAGGAAGTTGTGTCAGGGTCAATCATCTAGTAAACAAATGCCCCAAAATATTGTAATTAAGCACATTTAGGTTATTATATCTCCTTGTCATCTGCAAAAATAAATTTACGGATTATTTCACAATAATTCTCGGAAAGTTCATACTTTATTCCTTGAAACTTCATAAATAGTTAGAGAGAAGTTTCAGAGTAATTATGTGAAACATATGTAGCTTTAATTTCCAAAAGCTAAGATGGCGTAAAGAAAATTCTTCCTGGAGAAGAGTGTTTTTCAAGGTTGTTGTGGACAACTGAGCCATGGCGTAGTAACATCAGAATTCTGGACAAAAAAAACTTTAACTTCAATGTGGCACATGGTAAGTGGCAAGAGAAAAAAAGCACCACAAACTTCAAATTATAATGTGTCTATGGAAAAATAGGCAACTTTGAGCATGTTTCTTTAAAATAATAACCAGTTTTAGATAGCGCGTAATCACCGTAAACAGGCTAAAGCCTGTTACCAATTATTATTACGCCTTCAAGAAATCGTCAAAGTCATTTCGCTTCAAATCTAGGTGGCTGCTCAAAGATATGCCTTCTATAGAAGCGCACAAGCCTATCAGCCTTAATCGTAATACTCCCAACATCCAGCTTCCGAAGATTTCGCTTGAGGTCGGACGAGGCATTTGAATTAATATCTTGCCCAGGGACACAAAACGTTGACCACATTGCGGCTCAAAACTCACGATTTGAACGGTCTAATAATCACGAATCCTGCGCTTTGACGACACGTGCTCTCGCAGTTCAATTTCATATAAAAACTCTCATGAAGGAAATACGGCATTATCAAGCAGAAAGCTAAATGCCATATGGACCACATTTTCAACATATGGTGATTGGAATCCTTTTAAATTATGAAGCAATAAACATAAAAGTGCATCGAAAAGCCCATTATCTACTGGTACGGCTGGGGCGAATCGATGTAAAATTGATGAACGCGGAGTTAATTGCCTCGAATTTGCTGTCCAGATGCGATTTAATTTGAGAAACCATACTAGAGTACCATATCAATATTGAAATTACACCATTTCCTTAATATAGGGCATTTTCAGACATTTTACAACCGTTTTCCAGAGGTCATGCAAGAAAGTAGTGCTCCCAAGATTTTTTAGCTTTACGACAGCCCAGTTATTTGTATATAACATCTAGCATTATTTGATGAACCCATTTGACCTTTGTAGAGATGACGGGAAACAGCATCAGCTTTATTTTGAGTTATTACGGATTACCACCAAAATAACATAATGTATATACAATATAGTGGTAACAGCTTGTAAAAAATGACGACATTCGCTGCTAAAAGTAAATCACGCTCAAATGATTTCTTTCTTCATGACCTGTACATGTTACTTAACAGAATAAAGATATTCACTTCACCTCATGGGGGCAAGAAAAAGGGCTATCCCAGAGTTTTAGGCATTAAATAAATTCAATGCTGAACTTGTGCTACCTGGTGAGTGATCTATAAGTCTACAAAGTTTAGTAGTCGCAGTAGAGATACGCAACTCTTAGAGTTTGAAAGGTCTTTATAAATCCTTCAAGGAAATCTCCGTGATTTTCAGAAAATACGACACTCATGGTAAAAAAAAAAACTCCAGAAAGAAAGAACCACAACACCACTACAATTCGCGGTCTCTTCTCGCTTTCTAGGTTCAAGATTTTGGGAAAGAGTTCATATATAACCAACCCCCTCATTATAGTACATGATACAAAATTTATTTTAATATGGGCCTTGTTTCATAAGAACGGAATTAAACCGCAAAATAGTAAAATGTTGCTGTAGATATATGGATGGGGGGGGGTACATCAGTGGAACTCCTTGCCGAAGTTTTGCTGGGCTTGTTTTGTGGACTGATGGGGGGGGGGGAGGCTAAATGTGCCGTTGCTCATGGTTCATGCGGTGTGGTTATTTTCTGTCAGACCTTAATCGTTCGCTCTGAGCCCTTTGTTGATAACTGAGGCTGGCTGGATTTGTATGTTGAAATTGAAGCAGACGTTTTCATGCAAGTTGTTTAGATTGTTTGAATTGAGGTCAAATGAATTGTATTCCGTGGCTGCATGTTCATCGACATTGCAAGTTTTTAGGTGTGATTTGTTAACGGGAAGAAGTTGGACGCCTCTATCTTATCTATCTGCCAATCATTATATCACTCAGTAAAGTAGGCCTGTACTCGGTGAAAAAGGTGCGTGGTCACAGGAACAAAGATCAAGAAAGTGTGCAGGAACAAACGACTGGTGTGCAAGTAAAAAGAAGGCCTGTGTGGCTAGCTAGCGAAGTGTGAGTGGCTTCAGGCGATTCCGGAAAATCTCCCGTGACTGAACTGAACCCAGTAAAGCTTTAGGGGTGTTCAAGATGCGATGGACTTGGAAAAACAATGTGGTGGTAAGAGACTTCTCATGGTGGTGGGCCCCTAGTTTTGTCTGATATATACACACATGCGTTTGTAAGTAATGGATGTCCAGATTAAGTTGGAAAGTTTCATTGAGCAATTGCTTGGATTGACGGCCATGGGTTTTACAATAATGAAAGGGTTCATTCGCGAACAAATTCCGGTTCTTTTGTTTATTTATATTATATTCTTTTTTTATTTTGGATTTTTAAATTTAGAATGTTATATTTATTCATTAGTGTTTTATTTTGTTTTTAATTTATAATTAATATATTTTTATTCATAGTTTTTTTTATTTGTTTTTAATTATGTAATTGATCTTGTTTCATGTCTATTTTATTATTAGTTTTATTTTACCTATGTAATCAGCTTAATTTTTTATTTCAAATTTTTCTTGGAATTTTTTTTTAATTTATTTCAAAATTTATGTTTTTAATTTGTAATTGGTATTTGGGTTTATAACTTTGTTATTTTACTTATTGTAGTCATCTTTATGTTGTTTAGTATAATAATTCATTACATATTCATTTAATGATATAATAGTCTTATATTTTTTGGGTATACTGCTTGGATTGGTTAGTTTGTTATAATATTTTATTATCCTATCCTCCCGTGATTGTATTGCTAACATTTTGGCTTTATTTTTTTCTATGACCTCGGCTGCCATTATTGAAATGCAGCAATGCGGATTGTCAGTTTACTGCCCATTATGCGGCAATAATGGTTCGCGAAATATATTTTTCTCATATCATCAAGCGTTTTCGGTAATAATAGAAATAAAGGGTTTAGCAGTGTTATTATGCCATAAGGTACTCCTCGGCGAACAAAATTAATAAGGACTCGGGTGCGCCTCGTCCATTAATTTTTTTTTTCGACCCTCGACACAGTATTCCGCCCATAAAGGATCTGCAAAACCCTATATTTCTTACTTATTTTGTTGTTGTTCTTATTTTTATTTTTACTGAGTTTTTTTTATTTTTAAATTTTATGTGGTGCCATTTATCATTGTATTTCTATTTCCTTTTTTCGGAAGCTCATAAAATTATCTGTAATATGTTTATGATTTTTTTTTTAAATTTTAACGATTTATTTAATTATCTTCCAACTATGTACACGGGATTTTTGATTGGTTTTAATTTTGATTTCATTTTATATTTCTCTTTTCCTTTTTTGCGGAAGCGCTATATAAATTCTGTAATTTTAATGTTATTATTCTTTTTATTAGTACCGATTTATTTAATGAGTTCTAAGACTAGGTACACGGATTTTAATTTGGTTTAATTTTTAAACATTATTTGTTATTATTTCTCATCCGTTTATTATTAGGTTTCGTTTTCTTTCTTATTTTTTATTTGTAATTTGTACTGATCTTTTTCTTTTTTCATTCCATTTGTATTTTTTTTATTTTTATTTGAGTTAATTTCTTTCGTTATGCTTAGCCTCTTGTATGACTTTTGTTATATCGAAAAACTCTCTGTTAATAAAACCCAAAAAAATAAAATTTTAAAAATACAATTAAACAAAGAAATACCCCCCCCCCCCCAAAAACACAAACAATCCGCCCAAAGTGGATTTCATCCCCTACCAACAGACCTATTTTAATAAATCAATGGACAGATGGAGAGACCATTGATGTAGGTACACCTTTCAGGCGCTATTAGCTTTGTAACGTTTCGCTAGTGTTACGCGGGCGCTTACAACAATGATATCCTTGGTTAATTCGTCAAAAGCTCTTCCATGTAACCCCCCGCTAGTTAGCTTGACATTGGCCGGGCGCAATTGGAGTGTCCAGTCAAGTACCAAAGCTACCGCTCTACCTACGGTTTACTTAAACCCACCCCTACGTTACAAAGCGCCTGAAGGGGAATCGGGGGAAATCAACCGTCCCTGATTTCCGTTTTTTTGGCAGAATAATTTATTGTCACACTACACATAATCCGCTCTACCTAGAAGCAGCAATTTTTCAGATACCTTTAAAGTCAGTGATAGCTGATCTCGTACATATTTCAAATCAGTAAACAAAAAACCCCAACTTCCCATTTAAATAAAAACAAAAATTTTCAAAAACAACCGTTTTTTAATAAAAACTTTAAACTAAGAATTAACAACCGACATTTCTAGGGGTTAAACAACCAGCAAGAACATACTTGCACGTACCATTTCACCGTCCGAAATTGAACGACATTTAAGGAGATCCGCGAACAAAAGCGACCTCCAAATGCCCGAGTAAAAGTAATAATACTGTCGCTACGCGACCGAATAACAAGGACAGTAAACAAGCAGTGAATCAAACACTGGTATTTGAACTTTGAAAACACGACCCCGTATTACAGAAACTTTTTTTATCTCAACACAGCTTAAAATAAGGTTTAAGCAAAACGCGTTTAAATAGTTTTAACCATTGCTTACTAAAGGCACTATCAGTGTTTTGAGCTAAATCGAAATTGAAAAAAATATATAAAAAAACACAGATGCTTGCATGTCTGTAACAGTATAGGTATCCTAATTAATATACCCTGCAAGTAATGACCCAAAATCATGCGAATATTTAATCATCTAAGTTCCGTACGGAAAACTTCCTACAACACGTAATTGAATGGACTGAATATAGGTTTTGGAAAAAAACTGAAGAGAATTGTACAAACTTAACCCTTAAACTTTAGCTTTCCTCTTTCTGCAATTTTTCAAAATTTTTCTTTTTAAGAAAGATTCAACCTGCAAGTACTGTTCAGGTGAATCACTGGCAGTGTCCTTTAAAAAAACGAATCTTTAACACCATAAATTACTTGTAATTGAACTATATTTTAATAGACGCTAAGATAAGTGTACAACAGACTCTATCGTGCGAATACTGTTAGCGCTCTGGTGTATTACGGTTGTTCGAGCTTGAAAAGTTACCACAACCAACTGGCAGTAATGATAATGCCCTTTGCTGCTGTCAAATGGACAGGTAGTACTGTGCACTTGACGACTCACAATCTTTAAAACACTTCTTAAACAGCTCCTCCCTGATTTAAATTGAGATGCATTTTAACGAATTAAAATTGCATTTAAGTTTTAGGGGTGTAATTGCATTAGCGAAGTGTAAAAGTATATCATCTTGCAGTTCCTGTCCATTTTCCCTATTCACAGTGCATTCAATAGGGCTATGACCTGTCACGCGTACTCTTGCTTAACGCATAGGACAAAACTCACGTCGTTGCGAAGAAAGTGCTCAAGGGATTATCTTCGTAGAAGCTCTAATTGTAAATATATTATCATCAATAACTATGTGAATTTTATTATGATAGAACATTCATAAACCTCCGAAATGTTAATTTATAAAGTGGTATTTGTAGTATAAGTTAACCTTATGGCAAAAATCCCCGTGATTGCTGTGCAGAGTCAAGAGAGCGCCATGGACAACGGTTAGACCTATACTTTCGTAGACGCTGACAACCCAGATAATATTATTTTCTATAGGGTTGTAAGTTGGGGTTGACAACGATTACTGAAAAATAGCCAGAAACGAACATTTCCTACAAGCGGCTTCCACATGTTTAAAAACAGGCCTACTCGCCATTGTTCATGCACACGTGTGGGTAATATCGCTCATCCATATCATGTCATTGATCAGTGCTTGG
This sequence comes from Ophioderma brevispina, assembly GCA_023653785.1. Classification (NCBI taxonomy): domain Eukaryota; kingdom Metazoa; phylum Echinodermata; class Ophiuroidea; order Amphilepidida; family Ophiodermatidae; genus Ophioderma; species Ophioderma brevispina. The sequence continues at coordinate 2,215 of JAMKCH010007884.1, read as the reverse complement.
ATGGTGCCCTGTGAAGTTGGAATCATTACATACGATCAACTATGAATTACTCATTCACAATGATTCAGTTGGTGGAGCAAAAGTCGAGGCCCGTTTACATGACACTACTTCACAGGTCCCTTTCTGACTTGTAGCGAGACCATGTACTCACAGTCGTTCGCCTAGTTTACCAATCGCGTTAAAATAACCTTCTGGAAATACGGGCCAACGTCCGGATATTTTAGTGTCATCGGCCAATCATAATAATATCTTCCTACATTTGTCCCTTTTTGTATATAGGTTGCCATAATGCAACATAGCAAACATTCGTAACACTGCGTGCCATTGAAACTATAATTATAGATTAAGCCAAGATTATCACTCCGGGGTGGTCATCACATCAATAAACCTTATTAGTTTGTAATTGCTTACATGAGTATTATAGCAACAACAAACAACTTGGACTTAGATTATGGTGATATTTACTCGCAGGCCCTGGATCCCAAAGAGAAACATTGTTCCCAGGCTTACTGAGAAAGTCATAATTTGGAATAAAAATGCCCGCCCTTGTACTCCGAAACTGTTATCTAAACTAAATAGATACGCGACTATAGCAATTTCAAATTGAGTGATACTTCTTGCATGTATTTAAAATGGAGGTGGTGTTGAGGCGAGGGTTCAATCCCTGGCCATGTGGAGACCTGGGCTGTGTTACCATTACAAAACATATTGGTGGCTTTTACAATACACAATAGAATCGGCTACCGGAAAGTGTGAACCCATAATCCTCTTGTGATAATCTCTCAGGTTGGAGGCTAAAGGAAAAAATAAGTTGTGTTATGTGTGTATTGATATATTAAAATGCTTATTTGTCATAATCTTGACAAGGAATACTATTTTGCAGTGTCAAAGGTAACCTGCTCAAAGAACATTTGCATTTATTTCATTCATCATCACTCTGTCAGTCCCTGCAGGCCGAAGCTCAACATGTTACCCAGTTGGATTAAGGCCTACCCTTCCACCGCTGGCACAGTGCGGTTGGAAGGAAATTCAAATAACAAGTTTATTAAATAATTGCTGATGTTTTTCATCCTGATAGTTTGCTTGAAACAGTGAAACACCTGGTTGAATCTTTAAGTAGGACTGGTAAAAATACAATCTCATACAGACATCGCTATATTAATGTACATTGATATGAGTTTTTTTACCGGTGCCATTACACTTAAGTGCCTACGGCGGGGGGGTTGGGTGGGGTTGGTCATATAAAAAAACAAAACAAAACCCCAAGAATTATTGTTTTTTTTCGGGCGATTTCTCACCGTGAAAAATATTTCGAACTCTCTATTTTTTTGTATGTGCGTATCGACGCGCTCTTGCTCAATAAAAGTATTCTTACTAAAATTCTTTCGTCTCGCCTGTTTAATGAGATAATTAGCTTGGGTCCCTAGAAACCCCCCCCTTAGCACCACTGGGAGGTGATTTTAAAATAAAAATTAGCAACCCTGTTGCCAGAAATATTGTTCTGTATGTATGTTCATATTTATGAACAAATTAATTAATATCAGAAAAATAATTAACCCTCTAGGTGCTGAAAAGAAGCGATTCCCTCATCGCGACTGCGCTGCAAACTATGGCAAATACGCTGGCCCCACCAAACATAACAGAATGTACAAATGGGAATATTTGTGTTAAAGATAATGTAAATTGTCCCTGCTAAGCAGATAATAAACTCAAAATGAGTTGCATAATGTGTAATGCTGTGGATCAGGGCCGCGGTAAACCATGTTACTTTTTTTGAGCGATTTTGACGCATTCGGAAACAATGATTTGCCTCTAATTCAGACCGATAAACCGGAACTCATTTATAATTGCAAACCTTTGGCCTTGTCTTATGCCCCCTCAAAGGTGGTTTGAGTTTTATTTGAAAAAATTCATCGTGAAAGTGGTTTTCCTTCCGTTGGGGAAACCCACCGTTAGCACCAACGTGAGTGAAAACACCTTAGCACTTAAGTGTTAATAAATCTTGTTCCCTCTCATGTGATGACAGATCTAACTTTTAATAAGGTCTCACTCATTTGAAATCTACTATAAGCAAACCCTTTCTTTCTAATACGGTTTACCAAGCAGAGGTGGTCACCACCCCTCGGGAATTTTCGTTATTAAAGCCCCAGATGCTTGCATTGATACCAAATCATTTTCCCACAGAAAATAAGCGAAAAACACCAATCTTTTTTTT
>JAMKCH010007883.1:0-52288 GCA_023653785.1 Ophioderma brevispina | reverse complement strand
GTGTCAGAAAGAAGGGTGTCACCTTATGGAAACACCCACTACATTCTGTGTAAATTTTACAAAATTTCATTGCGGGCAAATATGATTTTTCTTAAAATTCTAGTTTCCCACGTCTTTCTGTGGAGAATGGGCATATAGAGGGCGCTATAACATACAAATCATGACCTTTGTAGGCCTATATGGCAAGATTCCCGCAATGGATTTGTCTAATTTTTGAAGAGATAATAGCTCTTGCATGTCCCTACATATATCAGTTGTAAAAATTGTGTCGCCACTGCTTAAAATTGTTCTAAAAATAAAGAGACAATTTGTATGGGGTCAAACAGCTGTGCCTTCCAAGTCTCGTTGAAATTCATCAACATAGACCTGCAGTGAGTGAAAATCAACTTTCCCCATCTGCACAGTCTCATTTATTGTGATAAAATCAGAATAAAACAAAAAATATTAATGGTGACACAGTTCTGACAATTGATTTGGATTATTCATAGCACTGACTACATTCAGTGTAAATTTTACGAAATTTCATTGCGGGCAAATATGATTTTTCTTAAAAATCTAGTATTTCATGTCTTTCTATGAGAAAAGGGGCATATAGAGGACACTAAAACATAGAAATATTGACCTTTGTAGCCCTATATGGCAAGATTCCTGCAATGGATTTTTCTGATATTTGCTGAGATTATAGATCTTGCATGCCCCATGCCCCTTTCATACCTCTTGTCAAAATTGTGTCGCCACCGCTTAAGATTGTTCTTAAAAATAAAGAGACAGTTTGCAAAGGGTCAAACAGCTGTGTCTGCTGCTAGGGGTGGAAACATGTTGATACAAGTCTTTGAAAAGATGGGGATTCAGGGGGAAAAGCCTATGGGTTCAAACATGACAGACTAAAAACAATGTGGTTAGAAAGGTGGGGATTCAGACCTCCTGGAACCCTCCCCAGTATCCGCCCATGCTCCGAGACATTTCCAAACCTGAGTGAACAAATGCCATAATCGGATCTGAGCTGCCAGAAGGATTTTAATACTACAGTTGGGGTGGCCAGCTGGAAACAAGTTCTTTTATACTTACACTATCACGGTCTTCAACTGTTACACCCAAATTCAACGGTGTATTTGTGGGAGAGTTCTCTTGTAGAAAGGTGCTAACGGTATCATTGCTGTCAAATACTGGGGGTTCATCGTTGACATCACGAACTGTTATAACAACGGTAGTGTTGGCAACAATATTCTCCTCTTTTTGAGTATTATCATTTTCCCTTGCCTTTTCATGTCAAAGAAAATTGGAAACAAAAGAACCTTAATAAGTGAGCTTGGGCTTCAAGTTATCTCTTACTACAAAATATTGCAGTGAAAACTTGTTTTTGAAATAGCTATGGAATAGAAAAACTATATTTTTAAGGGGTGTTTCCATAAGGTGACACCCTTTTCTGACATACTTTTCTGACACCCTATGAATTTGGAAACCTTAACGGAATAAACCACATAAACCGTGTGGTTTATTCCGTTAAGGTCTGTTAAGGTTTCCGAATTCATAGGGTGTCAGAAAAGTATGTCAGAAAAGGGTGTCACCTTATGGAAATACCCATTTTTAAGTCTGTAGGCTTTACTAATAATCTAGCAGCACACTTACTTGTACTGTCAGTGTATAAGAAGCTACCGTTTCTCTGTCCAATTCTTTCACAAGAATAAGTGACGCCTCATTGTATGTGTCATTAATGTAAAACATATCAGCTCCTGTAGAAACAACATTGTAATATAAGCATTTTATCAGGAGTTTCCGTAACCTGACCCATTTGACACACTTTTTTCTGACACACTTATGAATTCGGAAACCCTTCACGGAACAGGTTTATTCCGTGAAGGTTTCTGAATTCATAAGTGTGTCAGAAAAAGTGTGTCAGATGGGTCAGGTTATGGAAACTCTCGCTACCGACCTAACCTCTTTCCGACTACACAAGACCGTAAATTTTTTTCAAAAATCGGCTACAGTCTTGTTCAAACTTGCAAAATTTACAAATTTTATCCCGACCAGGAATGATTAGTCTGCGAGTTTCCCCGTCGTCAACGAAGCAAGGGATGCTGAACCGCCTAGCAGTATAGGCAACAGCATCATGAAATCAACAGGATCAAGCATGTTTAATTGGCAAAGCCACTTGTTCAGTCCCCTTGAAATGACGACACAAGTTAATAGTGACAGGTATATCACTGTCAAGACTGCTCGTCGATGGGTCGCCAAGTTGTTGATGCCAAGAAAGGTACAGTCACATAAAAGACAACCTGCGACGCGACCCATCCTCTTCCCAATTACACAGGACCAATTTTTTTTTTCAAAATTGGCTGCAGTCTTGTTCAAACTTGCAAAATTTACAAGACAAGAGATGCTCAATCGCCTAGCAGTAGGTGACAGCATCATAAAATCAACAAGATCAAGCATGGCACTTGTTCAGTTCCCAATCAGTCGCAGACCTTAATACAACAGCACAAGTTGTGACATGTTGCCTTCAAGACTGCAAGTCGGCGACTTAGCTTCTGTAGTGCAGAGTGTAGTCACTGATTTAACATGCCCAGTTGACTTGCATCTTTTCTACCGCTTGGAGCAGAATCATTGCCAACCACTTTCCAAACTTAACAACCACTCATAAGGCCCCACACCAACTCAGCGGTTACTGCTTCCACAAACCACTCACTGGGTTCATTGCTACCTTCCGATTCAAAAACCCGCCACAAATTTTTAAGCTACCGGAGAAAAAACATCATGGTGGGTTTTCAAATTTGGCACATGCTCCTGACCACACAAGGACTATGCAGAAGACAGTACAGGACAGTCCCGACCTTGCCAAAACTACCCATGAAAAAAGAAAGAAAAAGAATATGAATTTTTGGCCAACTCAGTGCACATAGTAATATTTTAAGGTTGTAAATACAAAATGAGTTAAAATCTCTACTTAATAACTTTTTTCAACATGCCAATTAAAAGTCAATTCATGCTACTTCCATATTTTTGTCAAGAGGAAAATTCTCCATCTTTTCAAATAAGGACCATAGTCGTTGTTAAGGGGGCCAGAGGTTTTAAGAATCCAATATTATTGCGTCATATAGATTTCTTATAGTAAAGACCCCCAATAGATTTTTACTTGATACAGAAATGTCTCTCTCTTAAAAGTGAAAATAATATAAAACAGGAGCTGAATTAGTATGTCCAATACAGTTAGAAAGTTCTATTTTTTGTAAGAAAGACATATTTCTCAGCTAATCCTATTAAGAGGGGGAATTTTTGTGAAAGCTTTATTTACATCAGTGCAAAAAAAATTAGGGTGTTCAATTTTGTAGGGAAACCTGATTTGTGAAATCTATTGTTGCACTTTAAGAGTGAAAGTCCACTCTTTGGCATTTAGAGAAGTGGAAATGCTACTTAGGCACACTATCGTGATTTTCACAGAAAATTAAAAAAAATCATCAAAAATAAGGATTTTTGCAGTTGTAACAAGTTTAAGTATCCCACAAAAATCCTAAGTTATAGGACCAAAGCAACTAATAAGGACCAAAATCAGATTTTTTTAGTTATTATTGTCCGTTCAGACACTTCTACCACCGGAAAGGGGAGATTCATACTTTTGACACTGCTGTTTTCTTACTTTCTATCAATTTTTTTTGCTTGGAAAAAATCCTTCACTTAAAGCTGTTCCGGCAAATTTAAAATATTTTGACTCTTTTGGTGGTGTGGATCACTGCAGTGTCTTTTAAGCTCAACCCACTATAGTAGATTCGACGCGATGATAGTAGGCTTAACTTTATTATGTCAGGGGGATAAGAGTAATGGAGGGGCAGGGACAGAGTTTTATTTCGAATAATACATAGTCCAAGTCAAGCAATAGGTCTTTCTATGACAAAAGTATGAACGGCCAAGCAAAATTGAGACAAAACTTTACAAACGCAAGGCATACCATATTAGTGTGAGCTGTGTTTGGGCAGGCAGGGTGGAATTGAATGAAATTGAAGGCATCAGACATGTCCATCCAGATTTGAATGGGTAGCACAATTGGCGCACCCACTGCAGTCTGCACCAGTTGATTCAGCCGCCTTGATGGAATAAAGAGCACGTGATACTGTACTTTATTCAGTCACAGGCTGCCGAATTCAACTGGGAGCAACCTGCAGTGGGTGCGCAAATTGTGGTAACCCGATTTGAACAGGTGATTAGGGCCTGTAGTTTTTTGCTTTTGTTGTGAAGTTGGAATATAGGGATACTCTTTGCAATTGGCCGTGGCCTTTCACCCTACAAAATCAATTTGTAATCGGATTAAATGCTGGCGCAAGTCACAGCCGATTCCATGCATTTGACGGTCAAAACTTGTTTCCCACCTGCCTCCATCAGCGTGAATCTCGCAGGTGAATCTATTATAAATTGCTCACCTGGTCTTCTTCCATTTATCTCAACATCATTTGGGGTTTTCGCCACCTTATCCCCATCATTAGCAAGATAAGCAAGAGACTCGAGTACTGCGATTTAAAACAATGTAAAAACTGAGATTCCCGGCATCAGCAGGAACCAGCAGGCATAGTCTTTAAGCGCCGCGAAACGATGTTTGGCACGTCGTGAAACCGAAGGTCCGACGTTTTTTTATAAATTACGTCGAAATGCCAAATTGAATCGCGTTTTAAGAACGACGTCAAATCAATTTACAATTTCATATAATAGTGTGGTAAATTTCTAAACTCTCGACGTCTTTTCGACGTTCCATCCAAAAGCGTCGATTGCACCACTGGGGAACAGAACAATGACAAGAGTATGACCTTCTCCCATGTAGTGTGCAAATGACCCTAGACATAAAATCAATATGTTGATTTGCTCCTGAGACTCCCTAGTATTCGCACTTTAATGGGGATTAATGCTTTATTCTGTATAGGCTTGATTGCTTTCTTTCATCCGGCTTCTACAGCCAAATGCTTACGGGCTCATGCTGATTAAGGGTTGTGGTATGCCCACCCAAGTCCAATTGCACAACAAGCAGGGGAACTAACAGCCTGTCTAAAAAAAAAATGGTACAATCAAAACCGATTTTTTTTCATATTATATCCAACATTATTAGAAGTCGTTTTGTGCATCACATTAAAGTGAAAAGACCAGGCTTTCAGGATTTTTGTTTCATCTCATTTGCTTGTTTCAATCGAGAGATAACTCTAGTTTACTGCAGAACACAAAATCGAATTTGTTGCCACTTCTGGTTGAGTGACAATGGTGAAAGAATTACTTAACATAAGTTATTCACATTTTGAACAGATATGAATTCTTTAAAAGGGAATTCACTTCATAAAGAAACTCGAAAAGACGGAAAACAGTTTACTAATGGTGGAAGGTATCATCAGTAAGTTCTGGCTTTAAGATAAGTGAACAACATTCGACATACTGTTGTTTGTATAGAAGAGAACCATGAGCGTACAGCAACCTGGAGGTGAGAGTTTTTTTATGGTCTTGAAGTATCGTGAAAGACAAATTCCTACCAACACTTGATACTTAATTTTTGCTTCCAAATTCAAATTGTTTATTGACTTCAACAATTAGTAATGCCCAAAGGATAGGCAATATTTTAAAGCATTTCTTTTGATTTGGATGGGTTTATTATGGGTTGCAATACATTCCTTCTGCATGATTTTACAGATAACCAAGTTTTGTAATTCAACTCCATTTCATTCATTGATGTGCAGAATGTATTTGCTATGATTTATGAAAGAAGAGACCACTGACTGATTATGTTGACTATTAAAACTTGTGTTGATAAAATCTGTGCTTTTTCTTTTGTCAAGTTGCAATCTTTTGTAAGCTTTTCAAGACAGTATGGCAAAACTGCGCAAACACCTCTGCCATGCATACAGTGGCACAAAATTGATTTGGTGTATCCCATCTAATTGATTATACACCAGATTGACAAAAGCAAATAAGATTCAAACAAAACACCATTACTGCAGAAAGTACCTACAATTTATGTTCTTACATATTATAAACACCACCAAGTAAGAAGGATCTTTTTTTGCACTTTCATATTTAAAACCAATGTTTTATTCTCTTAGGTACACTCTTTTGAGACAGGCTGTAGAGTACAATTGCCTTTAGTAACACAACCAGCCGATGTGAGACATTAAATCATTTGTGACCTTACAATAATGCAAAACTATGATACTCTTATCTACTAGACTCCCACTGCCAATTCTCAATCCTACGACAATGTATCTTGTATCCGGTAAGGTTTTTTGGGTGTGTGGACAGAAATCAAGCGTAAAAAATCTTTTTCAAGTACGGGAAACGCACTACTACATTGCGTGCAAGCTTGACTGGTTTTGATAGCATCCTTTTTTGGGACTCCAACAAAAACTCTATTGCTTATGATTAGAAATACCATTGGAATCTAATCAACCCGCCCCCCCCAAATTCAACTTGGACAAATTAAGTTCATCCAACCCTGACGGTTAGATCTGTGCCATATGGCTTAGGGTACCCCATCAAAACTACAAGGTTGTTTCCTTCTCCTACCCTGGCGACATAGAGGTCAACCCAGGACTCCAGGTGACTTCTGTAATGCAACCGATAGTGATGTTTCGAAATCAAATTTTGAGCACATAAGGGAAAGGTGCCACTTCCATCTCCCAATACCCGACCGTGATAGCTCCCAGTCAAATGCTTATTTGTGTGTGACCTGCAAAGAGCCAGTTAAGTGGAGCAAAAAGGGGTTATGTGCTGAGGGAATGGGAAACCTGGTACCATTTGATGGCCAAAAATTGGTGATGCATCATAGAGAAAACTTGGTTCTTCCAGTGTAGCGTGGATATGCCTGGTGTGTGATGCACCAAACTTTAGTTGTACTTTATTGATGGCATAACTTGAGTCAGAAAATTCAGAATTTCAGTGTTCTTAACATACCACTGGACTGTAGTGATGCTAACTTCGACTCTGTGAATTCTCATGATGACTTGGGGCACCAAAAGGCTGCGTCATCTTCCTGGTAAACCCAAGCCTAGACATCGTTAGGCCACGCACACTTCGAATTGTGAATGTGGAATTGTCAATCCCTTGTCAAGAAAAATGCCCCTTCTTATATGTGGTGGACAGCACCAAACCAGACATCATCAATTTGCCATCCCAGGTCAAAATTCCAGTTGATCCCGGCTAAACTGTTTTCAACTGCGAAACAGTTCTAATCCAGTTGATCCCCGTTTAATTCCAGTTGAATCCAGTTAAAAAAGTTGTTCTGTGCGGAAAATTGAACAATTATCAACTAGGTTTGTAGTGACCAGTTTAACTCAGTTAAGACCAGTAAAACACAGTTAAAAACAGTTGAAACCAGTTAGTCCGTCACGGAAAAAGGAACAAATTTCAACTGGGTCACTGGAATTTTGACCCTGGGAGGAAACATGGTTTAGTAGCAGTGTTTGTGATGCTGAGTATTCAACTCGCAGTACACCATACATAGGCGTGACAGAGCCTCTGTTACAACAGATAGAGTGGGTGTTAATTGTGGCGCAACAGTGATTTAATCAGCACCCCCAGGGAAGGAATCTCTTGAGACTTCAACCTCTGAAGCTGTCAGGGTGAAAATCAATTATAACTGGCTGCAATTATCTTTATGTTAGTGGCTGCTAACCGGGCCCCTGTTAAAGACGAAGTGGATATTGAGGACTTTGACACTGCATTGAGGGAAGATTCTCAAGCAGGACAATATAAATATCATCCTTGCTGGGGCGATTTCAATTTTCCCGGCTGGGACTGAGGCCAAGAAATCAAGGATAAGCTCAAGCTCTGGTCGACCAGTTTAAATCGGTCTTTACTACAGGATCATCTTGACCAAATTCCTTCCAAGGATGTGATTGCTGTTGTTGAAGACATCATTGTACACACCAGAGGGGTAATGAAACTGTTAAAGAATGGACGTCATAAGCCGGCGGACCAGATGACATAAGTCCCAGGATATGGAAAGAAGCTTGCTGAGGAGATGCTCCTGTTCTAGCCCAAAATTTTTCAAACAGTCCCTGGATTCTGGAGACGTCTGAAGATTGGACTCCTTGCTAATAGTTTGCCTCTACAGAAAGGAGACACATCTGCTCCCTAAATTACAGGCCAGTGTCATTAACACAATCATGTAAAAAACAAGCTCTAGCAGCTATAGTTCATTCCCCACATCAGTAGACACTGAAAAGCATAAATATTGACTCCAAGACAGCATGTGGATTCGGGAAACACAACTCCTGTGTTACTCAACTCGTCTTATCAGCTGACGACTGAGCTAAGGCTGTCGATCCGGAAAGGCAGGTGGACAGCGCATATTCACTTCTCAAAGGCGTTCGACACAGTGCCGCATGAACTCGAGCTAAACTTCCACATGTATGGTAGACGTGGAAAGCGGTGACATGGATACCAACTCCTCACCAAGCGTAAAACAGAGAGGGTGCTTAATGGCTCCAGCTCTGTGGGATACTGTTGACTCGGAGTACCCCAGGGGGAAAGTCTAGGACTCTGCTATTTTTGCCTTCATTATAAAATGACATAGCGATAACCTCCAATCTGAATCTCTTTTTGCAGAGGACGCATCCTGGTATAGAAACAGTTATTCCAATTCTGACTGTGATAAGCTTCAGGATGATATCAAACAAACTTCATTAATGGGGCATTATTTGGCAGATGGAATTCAACGTCCAAAAAGTGTGATGTTATGAATAGGGTCATAAGAAGCAAGTTCATTCCTAACTAAAGCTTAACAACCATACCGTGGCTACAGTGGACCATCACCAGTATCTTGGAGTGTAATTTCTCACAGATTTAAATGGGACTATCAGTATGGTCATATGGTGAAGAAGGCCAACCAACTTCTTGGCATGCTGAGACCGGACAGCTTAGAAAGTGATCAAGAGCAGCCAAATTGACACCAGCTTATCTGGCATTAGTTCGGCCGCACCTGGGTATGTGTCAGCAGTCTGCGACCCCTATGAAGCTAAATATATCAACAAGCTTAATTGAGATGGTGCAAAGGCGTGCTGCACGATTCGTTTTCAGCAATTATAACAGAGAAGCCAGTTTGTCTTAAATTAAATGACCTGGGTTGGGATTCCTTGCAACAACGCTGCGAAGCATCGCCTTCATCCTGATGAAGCAGATCCTCATGGGTGAATCAGCTATACCCAAGTCCACTGTTAAACCAGCCCCTACTAGATCAAAGCGTCATGGTCACAGTCTTCCGCTTGCGCAGCCATTCGGCCGAACTGAGCCCACAAGTACTCTTTTGTTCCAGAACTTGTAAGGATTGGAATAGTTTACCAGATCGCACTCAATCTCAATCAATTCAATGAACTCATTTAAAACCCAGTAACTACTTATTAGGCAACGCGACAATCAGCAGGAATTTAAGTGGCCATTCCGTCTTCTCCCGTGGATTTTAAATGGATTTGTTCCCGAGTCCGTCGCCACATACCCAATTTTCCAGAAAAAATCCAGAAATCCAGAAGCCTAAAACACCTTACCCTAATCTTCACATCAAATTTGGCGAAATCCTTGACGATAATGGAATTACACAGATTGTTGAGGAAACCCACCCAGGCTGGAAAATAATCTTGACCTCCTCATGACAAAGAGACCAAACCAATTAATGAACTCATGTCTCCAGGGATTAGTGATCATAGCGCCGTGTTCATGAATTGGCTGTTTGAAAACCAGCACGGAAAAAAAATCAAATTCCTCGCAAAGTACCCCTCTATAAAAAGGCTGGGTGGACCGGTTACATCACACATGCATAACAATGCTATGACCATGCTGAAGTTGAACAAACATTTACTGCAGATGAACTCTGCGCGTATCAACTGTAGAGATGGGCGGTTATCATGGTGAAAGGGATTAAACGGTACATTCCTCACAAGACTACTAGAACCAAGGATTCTTATCCATGGATCGATCTGGAACTCAAAAGAAAATGTAGAAGGGAAAGGGCTTTCAAACGCTAGTAAACAGCATGTAAACTCAAGGATGAACATCAATTTCAGCGACTGAAAAGAGAGTTCAGAGGAATTACGCCGTTCTTATGGAACTACGTGGAAAAACATCATTACACCATAAGAGGTGATTCAACTCATTATGGCGTTGAAGCGTTTTGGACCTTCATTAAACATAAGAAGGCAGACATAATGGGGTTCTGCTCTCCGGATTGTGGAAATTGGTCCAATGATGCTAAACAAAAAGCCACAGCATTAACCAGCAGTTCCAGTCAATGTTCACCCATGAAACCAGTTTCTGTGGTACTCCACCTGATCATAAAACTCCTTCCAGTTGCCTAACATTAAACATCACTGTTGTGGCATACAGAAGCTCCTTAAAGACCTCAACCCAGGGAAGGCAGCGGGGCCAGACAACATTAGCCCTAGAGTGATGAAAGAATTATGGGATGTTATTGCTGAACCCCACCCCCCCCTGGACAGCTATTTTTGGAGTCAGGAGTGAGGGAAATGTTCCAAGGGACTGGAAACATTCAAATGTTTCACCTATTTTCAAGAAGGGCCGAGATATAATCCGGACTTAATTACCGTCCTATCAGGCTCACATATGCATTGCATCTAAAGAATGGAGCACATCTCTGTAGCAACATTTATGTCAAGCCACTCATCACTACAATTCTCTACACCTCCAACATGGATTTCGGAATAAAGATCTTGTGGAGCCAGCTTTGGGAGTTTGCACATCATATTGTGACCAACATGCAAGACGGCCCAGGACTGATGTCTTGTGTTAAGATTTCGTAAGGCTTTGATAAGGCACTGGGACACAGTAGACTCGTTGAGAAACTACAGTGGCATGGGATAGATGGAGAGGTCAATAGATGGATAAAAGATTTCCTCAGCAACAGAACTCAATCTGTGGTCATCGATGGTGTGTCTTCCAGCAGTGTATCGGTCGATTCTGGTGTGCCTCAAGGCTCAGTGTTGGGCCCATGCCTGTTTCTTTTTTATATCAATGACATCGCTGAGAATTTAACATCTACCACCCGTCTTTTTGCCGATGACACAATGATCTATATGGCTGTGAAGGGAGGAGATGCGAAACTACTCCAGCAAGATCTTGACACCTTATCTCGCTGGGAAAAAACATGGATGATACAGTTCCACCCGGAAAATGTGAAATCATCAACATCACCCAGAAGAGAAATGTCATTCACTACCCCTATGTCCTTCATGGTCATCAACTCAACATGTTGATCAAACCAAATATCTGGGAGTTACAATTACAACTGATTTCAGATGGAATAAGCACATTGACAACATCGCTGCCAAGGCCAACAATACCTTAAACTTCCTTTGTTGCAACTTAAACATCAAAAATCAGTCTATGAAGGAACAAGCATACAAAGCGCTCGTCAGACCCATCTTAGAGTATAGCAGTCCTGTATGGGATCCACAATCTGCAATATGTGCTAGTAAGCTGGAGAAGGTACAACGCCGTGCTGCAAGATTTACCTTGAACAACTACAGACGAACATCCAGTGTCGGAGCTATGTTGCAACAACTATCATGGCAAACCCTAGCAGATAGACGTAGGTTGGCAAGACTTGCTATGCTTTACAAGATTAAGAACAACCTGGTTGCTATTGACATCTCCAATTATCTGATTTCTAAGGATCACACTGCACCTACACGCACTGAGAATTCTCAAGCCTTCCGTATACCACATTCAGTGAGGGATTATCCACAAGTCTCTTTCTTTCCACCGTAGGCAAAGGGATTTGAGCCTGGATTGGAACATATTACCAGAGGGAATCATTCAGTCATCATCTATTGAAGCTTTTACGGAGGGTGTTTCAAAACTTTAGGCCTTCACATGCATCAACTGCCCCCACCAAAGTGCTTTAGTCTTCAACGATGAAGTTTGCACTACACTGGAAGAAGAAGAAGTTATGCTTGGTGTATAAGGGGGTCCATGAGGACCCAAGATTTTTTTTGCACCATGTTTTCACGCTAAATTATTTTTTCCCAAGATTTTATGTAATTGCCTAAATAGGGTCACAACTTGAGTGCCATTTTTTTGGAAATACAGTTTATTTTTCGCGATTTTCACTTCCAAGCGGGCATTTCGATGTTGAAATGTCCAAAGCACATTGAGAGTTTCTAGTTTTTAGAAATTTACATCAAAAATGCAAGTTTATTCAATGTTGATTCAATTTGCATTTTCGACTTAGATTTCTAAAAACTCTCAACCAATTTTTGATGTGCCAACATTGTTTCGACGTCCCTCTAAACGGCTATGCCCATTGAGTTCTTTGGAAAATGCATGAGTTGGTATTTTCACAGAAATGTTGACAGGTATAATTTGCTATAGATGTGTCATGTAATAGGATTTGTTTCCCAGCAATTGGTCCAAACAAATGCACATGCTATACACTGCAACAATTTCCTGCCCTATAAGCCCTGTGATTTGTTTGGGCCAAATGCTGGGACATTAGTCCTGCGGTAGGTCGATATGACCTTGCAAAAGAGTCTGCACAAAAGTGCAAAAATGCCCAAGGATGCAAAAGTTGCATCATCAAGATTTGGAATCAGCAGGTCAATGTTGCCTAGAAACCATCAAAACATTTCGTGCAGAATCTTTTGCAAGGTCATATGCAAAATCTATGGTTCTACTGCTGGACTACAACAAATCCTCTAATATATGGCATTTCTACAGCAAACTGACCTCTGTTAAATTAATATAATTATTATTCAGAGTTTTTATATTCACTGTCATATTGATTTTCAAATTTAAACAAAAATTAAACCACTTTGAAAATAGCAGCTCATACAGCTAACTTATGACATCACCAAAATTGATTGAATCTGACCTACTCCTTCAGGGTAAAAAATGCACAATCTAATTTAACTTTTTAAAGTTCAATCTGATCGAATTCTTAGGTAGAGATTATATAGCATTTACGTACCAGTGGTTCATCTTCAGGGACGTTAACTAGGTACGGTAAACCAACAAAATTGGGCTTTTCCCCTTGAACATCCTGAACTGAAAGCCGTACTGTGGTGGCTGTTGTTAAAGGGCCTCCCCGCGATGGGTCTCCCTGGTCCTGAAATAGTACAGAATAAAAATACAGCAAATAAAACTGGCAAAACTTCCAGGCTGATTGCTTAGAGGTTTTTGGCTGAAAATTTTAGTTTCGAGTGCATTGGCCAAAAATCAATGCATGTGCGCTCAGTTTGACAGCAAATAATGGCACAAGCCCCGCAGGGGTGGTTGCCTTTATGAGTCTGGTCAAACTGATGCAAGTACATTGATTTTTGCCAATGCATGAGAAACTAAATATATACAGACATTAACCTAATTCATAAACGTAGTTCGTCTCAGAAGACCGTGTGCATTTTTTTAAAAATTGGTCTTTTAGCGCATTATCTTTTTTTTTAGGTTTTACTCACTTGAAAGATTTTGTGTACAAATTTTCAAAAAAAATTGGATAAAGTGGGCCAAAAATGCAATAAAAACAAATTTAAACAAAAACGCATTTCGCATTTGCATTTTTCACATTTCTTCTGAGACAAACTTGGTTTGTTTGTTTTGTTGGCCTTTTTTAAAGAAACTTTCCCATATGTAGTCATTTCAGCAGAGACTAGGACTATATAGTTTACTTACACTGGCCTCAATGCACACCGTATACTGGGTCTGGCCCAAGTAACTCAATTCTTCATTCAGTATCACTCTCCAGAACTAGGATCTATGCGGAATTTTTCTTGCTCACAGTTAAAGTCCTGGTAAATAAATAAAAAACAAAACTAGAATTTCATTCACAATGAATAACTCGGAGAGTTGCAGTTGGAAATCACGAAGCGTGAATTAGGTTATAATGGTTATCGCCACAGTCACCGTAATGCATTTTGGGTATAACAAAATTTATTGCTAACTTCTGCAGTTCAAAATTGATAAGAGATATCAAGCCATACAACACCCATCATCAACACAAAAATGAGCTAAACTGGCAGTATTTCATCTAGAAATATGACCAAAATTGATGAGATAAAAAGAAATCACAAGACAAAAAACCAAGGTAAGGGCATCCGAAGGAAAAGTAAGGGCACCCATAGAGCCCTTGCAGAGTTCACTGCATAGTACACTGTATGTCGTTACTCGCAAGTAAGATCAATAGCTAAAATGCATATCCTTATTCAAAACATGCAAGACAAAACAATTCTTTGACTATGTTGCCCAACTCTTTCCCAACACATATCTTTCAAGCTAACCATTAATTACTTGCCACCACCAAATTTTAGATCAAGTCCTGTTAACTCCCCAGTTCCATGCACATTGGACCTACCACACAAGAATGAAAATATGATGGAAACTATTCTTAACAGACAATAGTTAATTTGCAAAGATTTGTATTTTTGTTATGTTTCGTACAAGCAGGGATATGCAAACAAAATACCATCATCACAACAGAAACCAAGTAAAAAGTTATCTTATCACTATGTGACTGATAATAAACAAGCAGAACTTGTATTTACACGATGTGTAAAATATTTTTCCCTCCGAATGTCACGATCACTAAGAAGTGAGAACTGAAACTACACCAGACCCCCCTTAAACCTGGGACCACTACACTCTAATTAAACCATGCAATGTCCTTCCACCCCCCCAAATCAATTTGCACCAGTTTTGACATCCAGCGTGAAAAATTTTCTCACGGACAGATGGACATACAAACAAATAAGAAAACATAACTTGTCAATGAACTCCATCCATAACTCACAAAAACAACTGCAACAACTTGTCAATGAATTCCATCCATAACTCAGCAAAAATAACTTTAAAAAATAACTCATGGATGAACTCCTTCCATAGCTCATCAAATAATACAAAGCAACTCATTAACTCCATCCATAATGCACCCAAAAAAAATTAAAAAAACCATCAAAGAATTCCATCCATAACTCACCCAAAATGACTCTACAAAAATAACATTATCTCTATCCATAACTCATCAAAGAAATCTCTACAAAGCAATTGATGAACTCCATCCATAACCATGTATAACTCACCAAAAATAACTCTTAAAACATAACTTATCGATGAACTCTATCCATAACTCATCAAAGGTCTACGAAGCAACCCCTTTGATGACCTCCATTACCAAAAAAAAAAATATTAACTTGCCAAAACTCTAAAAACATAACTTATCGATGAACTCCATCCATAACTCAACAAAAACAACTAAAAAAAACAATTCTAAAAAACAGATCGTTGATAAACTCAACAAAACCCTAAAAAACATAACTTGTCGATGAACTCCATCCAAAACTCACCAAAAACAACTCTAAAAAGCATAACTTGTTGTCATATACTCAATCATAACTCACCACCAAAAATAACTAAGGTCAAGCTCATCTAGAAAAAAGATATGGGTAAATGTTCCAGGGTTAACATTTTTATAACAGACTGATGGACGAACAGAAGGACGGACACACACATACACATGGACACTGCTCGTTTTATAGTCCCCGTTCCGAAATTTTTCGGCGGGGACAATAAGCAGGACACACTGTGAACCCATCATGCCAGGATATTGATTTCGGCATTACTACATCATGCCCATGCGCATGCGTGATACTGATAAAGCGCTGTATGTGTTCTGGGATAGACATACCTCTACGGAGCTAGCTTCATATCCCTCTTAGTACAGTCCCAGAGGGTGTTTTGAGTCAATCCCACAATGCACCAGTTTTGGGAAATTTCACCTTAATTGGGTCATGTGAACCCATAAAAATCATATTCTTAACACATAAAAACCCTGACTTTAATGCTCATTTTAGCCCACAAAGTGTTAGTACTTAGGGAATTTTTAGCATGATTATGAAATATCTTGTGGTTCTTAAAGTTTTGGAGCACTTTTTATCCCTAAGTACTGGCATGTGTTTTGTACAGTACAGTATAGGCAAATTGCAATGCATCATGGGATTGATTCAAAACACCCTCTGGTACACTCCCAGATTCAGGAGAACTGAGTAATATGGAAATATCTCAAAGGGCTATCAACCAATGAAATTACAGTATTCAAGTCTACTGAATTAAATTAGCTGAGGGTATTATCAAAGGACTAAACAAGGAAGCAAACTGGCATTGTGGCCTCTTAGTTTTCATCCACCCGAGAGGTCATTTATTAAACATGTGCCTGCTCATCAAAATAATCAACATGATGTAAGAAGTACTCCCAGGAATTAAATACAATAGAAAAGGGAGCAGTATTGCATTGAATATTGAATGAAAATATCATAAATAGAAACTGAAGGGTGATTTTCCCTTATTGCTCCTTGTGGCATTTGCCTTTGAGTTTGTCAACATCCTACTGAGCGTTAATTTGCTCTAGCTCTTTTTGGCCCCGGTTTTTGGTGTTTGCCTTCAAGTTGATCAGCAATTGAAAATAATGACTACACTAGCAAATATTACTGAATGTTTGCACTAGCACTTTTGGCATTTGCCTTCAAGTTGTTTATCAAATTAGACTGATAGCAAATTCCTACTGAGCATTTGCCTGCAAGCATGTGCAAAAAAAATAAGATTGAATACAATAGCAATTTAGGAAATCTTACTGAGCATTTTGTTCTCACCTTCGTTTTTTTGGCATTTGCCTTCAAGTTGTTTATCAAATTAGACTGATAGCAAATTCCTACTGAGCATTTGCCTGCAAGCATGTGCAAAAAAAATAAGATTGAATACAATAGCAATTTAGGAAATCTTACTGAGCATTTTGTTCTAACCTCTTTTTTTGCATTTGCCTTCAAGTATGTTCAACAAAATGAAATTGAATGAATAGCAAATAACTACTGAGCATTTGCTCTAGTCTCTTTTATCATTTGCCTTCAAGCCTGTTCAACAAATAAGATTGAATGAATGAATGAAACTGCCTATACTTTCATGTACAAACATGCCATCAAGAAACTTTTCTTCACTATCATGTGACTGGTACATTAAATATTAAGTTTTCTCAGAAGATCTTGATACTGTCAGCCTGCCAAGCATGGAAATTACAAGTGTTGACCAGCTTCCCGGTGAGAAATCGGCACCCAACAAAATCCACCGCCCAGCACAGACTATTTGCCTAAAAGCACCGGCCATTCAGTTGCGGATTTAAGAGTCAGCAGTGTCAGCAGCTGCTGACAGGGCCCCCTAAAATATTGCTCTCAGGGCCCTCAGAAACCCCCATAGTCGCATAATAAAGTGTGACATTGCGTCGCTTCGGGATCACTTAAGGGCCCCACCATAAGTTGCTGACAGGGCCCTTTTCCTTAAATCTACCACTGCGGCCATTTTTCCCTGCAGAAAGAGATATGTACTCAGAAGAAAACAAGAGACTGAATGATGAAAGGACGACAAGTGCCTGGGGGGGCACTTAACTTTTTTCGGGTAGGGATGTGTGGCCCTGATTTCCGAACTTGGGGGCTTGTGAACTGATTTTGTCTCCAAAAGTAGGGGCTTGGGAACTGAAATTTTTGAGAAATTTGCAGGCTGGGAGCTGAAATTTGGCTAAAATTCAGCTTCTGAGGCAAACTTCTTGAGAACTGCTGGAAAGACATGAAATGGGGGTCTTAAGGGCTGCACATACCCGTACCTCCTTCCAAGGCTGGGGACAGGCGTGCACAGAAGAAACTGGCAAGACCATGAGACTGGAATGGGCAGAGCCGCAACTCATGACCAAAACAAACCAGTATCATGTTGCTAGGAGACGAGAATGCCCAACCTTTGCTAAAACTGTTTGTGTTTGACGCCGGCTGCGCCTAGCAAAACAAACTGCATTATACAATTATGCCCCATTCTAAACAAATCCTGTTAAAATGTAGCAATTTTCCTTGGTTTGATGCCCGGTTTAATTCGTTTTTAAAATTGAACCCAGGTAGTATGCGCGCGTATAATGTTTATTTTTAGATTTGGAAAGCGCTCCGAGTCATACCGCTTTTTGGCTACTTTCCTTTCGCGCGCGCCTGTCCTACGTTGCGTGCGTCTCTTTGCGTATGATCGTTGCGTTCAACGGGTTGTTCGATTGTTGTCACTGGGTAGTGGCAGTCCTTTCTTGTTTGTATTAAGCCGTAAAGCCTCGCGAAAATTGGTTTAAATGATGTACCTTAACATGATAAAGCGTTTAAGAATGAGAAATAAGTTGATTTTGGGAACCGGTACTCTCTTTATATGACGAATTGAACCCGGCGACACAAAAAACACCAAAATCATAAAGTACCAGTTCCAAAATCATACCTTATTCTCTAAATTTCACCCTCTGGTGCCTACAGTTGCTCAGAATTCAAATGTGTCTGTTTTTTCTCCAAAACTTTCAAACTTTGTATTTTCAAGACCAAATTCAGAATCTGGAAAAGAGTATGCTGTTATCTAGGGTTTAAACTCACCTCATTAGAAGCCAGATCGTACATAATAGGTCCATCGACTGGCGGTGGACTGTCGTCATCTCCATCGGTTGCCTCCACGTTGGAATAAACTACTGTGCCTATTGTTGTGTTCTGACAAATATAATAATAATAAATAATAATCAATTTGATTTAGGAATGATCTTTGATATCAGTATTTATTTCTTAACAGAATGAAGAATGAGTCTTAATTAAGAGCTTTCTCTTTCCACCCTGTCATGGATTCTGTACTGGGATTCTAAGTTATAGCAATGCATTTTTCATGTATAGACCTATGATTATGCTGCTTAAAGCAATAACAGCACATTTTTGGAAGAGCGCCCCAATTTTCCAAATAATTTGAGATTTTTGCACAGTTGTATTGGTAATTGGCTAGTAAACTATACCTGTTAATGGTAGAGCTCAAAATTATCTGTGTGTCGGAAACAAAGGAGTTTTGTAATTGGAATAAATAATATCAGAGATCTCTGATAATTCAATGGCTGCTGGAAACGTCCTTCCAATATGGAATAATCATGAATTTGCGCCATGTACATCATCATAGTGTACACGTCTACGCTCATCTATTAGGTGTTCCGTTGGTTCAGGCAAGTCAAATTAGAGGTAATTTTCTTGAGGTGGCACCATTTCATCATGGACAGACATACTCTTTTAAAACGAAAGAGTGAAAAACAACTCTAAAAGAGTGAAATCTCACTCCAAAAAAGAGCCAGCTGAGTGATGCATCTTTTAGAGTGAGATCCACTCTAAATAAAGAGTGAAAAAAATAACTCTAAGCAAAGAGTGAAGTGAAAAAAAAAAAAAAAAAAAAACCCCATTCTTAAACATCTGTGAAAATGTAAGCAATTTCATTGGTTGATGCCCGGGTTTAATTCGTTTAATTGAACCCAGGTAGTACGTGCTGCGTATTGAAGTTATTTTTAGATTGAAGCGCTCGCGTCATACCGCGTTTTGCTACTTTCGCGCGCGCCTGCCTACGTTGTGTCTCGTTGCGTATGATCGTTGCGTTCAACGGGTTGTTCGATTGTTGTCACTGGGTAGTGGCAGTCCTTTCTTGTTGTATTTAAGCCGTAAAGCATCGCGAAATTGGGTTAAAGATGACCTTTAATGATAAAGCTGTTTAAGAATGAGAATAAAGGTATGATTTTGGGAACCGGTACTCTCTTTACGACGAATTGAACCCGGCGACACCATTATTTTTGCGTGGAAGAAAAAAAAAAAAAAAAAAAAAATAGAGGTAATTTTCTTGAGGTGGCACCATTTCATCATGGACAGACATACTCTTTTAAAACGAAAGAGTGAAAAACAACTCTAAAAGAGTGAAATCTCACTCCAAAAAAGAGCCAGCTGAGTGATGCATCTTTTAGAGTGAGATCCACTCTAAATAAAGAGTGAAAAAAATAACTCTAAGCAAAGAGTGAAGTGATCACTCCTTTTTAGAGTGAACTAGTCACTCTTTTAGAGCTGTGGGGGAAGCGTGAACTAGCCAATTCACTCTTTTAGAGTTGTGATTCTTTGTGAATTTTTGTTTGTTTGGTGAGTATATTGTATGTGTAGGTCATAATTCATAGCATCGTGACATGAATGAATATGTGGCGCATCATTGGCATGATTCAGTGTGACTTGCATGCACGATTGTGGCATGCATGACCATGGCATGCCAGTGACACGCATGATTGTGCGTTTCGTACATGCACAGGCCTGGCCTAGCCTGGCGCAGACTACCGTATTTCCCGGGCCGTATTTACGAGTGATATTACAGTAAATAACATTTATGTGACCGACACATACAATATACTCACCGGTAAAGATCTCTATGATTTCTTCACTAATTTCAACTTCGGTCAACCATTTGCTGACGGTCTCGACTAACTCGTCCGCCATGTTGTTCGAAAATAATCACGCGACATGCGGCGGTTCTGATTGGCTATTAGTTCACTCCGAAAAGAGCATTTTCTCACTCTTTTAGAGCTAAAAGCTGCTCGATAAGAGATAAGGGGGGGGGGGGTGGGGGAGCCTCACACTTTCCAAACTGATTGATGATACACATATCAAATTTATCAATCAAGTGTTCTGTTAAATGGTTTTGTTTTTTTGAATTTTGTGAAATTGCAGTGTATGCGGTATCAAAATCAGTTAAAAAAATGGGAAGACTGACAAAAATTTGAATGATGTGAATCATTTGTTTGAAACCTCTCCCCTCCTCAGCAAATGGACAGATTCAGATGATGTGTACAGCATGGAGATTGGAGATTCCCCTTACAATAGGTTCTAGGGTCTTAGTGTTTCTTATGGCTAGACCCCGACATGGTACATTCAAACAAAATATGATGCTTAGGCAACGAAAAAAAAAATGTGTTTTACGGGCCCAACCGACTCAGATTTTGCATTCTGAAAGACTTTTTCTTTTTTAGTTTTGCCCAAATCATGTAAAATCAGCCATTTTTGGCAAAAATTTATAAATTTTGGCTAATTAAAAAAAAATGTTTGTAAAAATTGTTCATTTTCTCAAGATTTTTTTTTCAGATTTTGGGGCTATTCTAGACCAATTTTGACGTTCGGAGGGGGAAAAAATCGCTGGCCCGACCAACCCTACTTGAAAGGTCCGCCCGCCGTGTGCGCCCGTAAAACAGGTTTGTTTTTTATCGCCTTATTACAGCAATGGCATAATTGAAGTATACCCTTCACACCTACTCTGTATTATGTGCTTCAGAATAAAGCACATGATAGATATGAAAAGTAGAATGTAATTATGTCATAACTTAAAGGAACATTCTGAGATTTTGTGGAAAAGGGCACACTCAATTTTTTGACAAAGCCAGATTTTTGCAACTATACACATAACCTACCCCTCAAATTAATAAACACTCCAAAATTAATAGAGCAAAAATATTTGTTATGAAAGCAAAGCAATTTTTAGGATTAAAGGTGCTTGTTCCAATTTTTGTCTATCGTGTTCTCTACTTGATATGGGAGGTTGACACTTGTATACGCTGACCAACAATTACCGTGGGAAACAAACTTGCGGTTTTGATGCCAGGTGTGATAATGCATAGTGCAATGCCCTATTCAGTACTCTGCTAATATTAATGGTTAACCATTAAAACAGCAGTTTTGGTCAATATCGTGGGAAAGAAATGGATTTTGAAGCTGAAATTTTCAGGAGGACAATGAGAAAAATACAGCCTTTCAGCTGATATCAAAATTGATACTACTTCCGGTTAAATCGAGGGGGTCCCAAAGATGATTGGAACAAGCACATTTAAATGTCTAGATCAAGACAGCCATATTAAAGGCACTATCAGTGATTTGCTAAATCAGAATATCAAAAAAATCATAAAAAAATCAGATTTTTGCATGTCTGTAACAAGTACAGGTATCCTAACATACCCTACAAGTTATAAGACCAAAAGCCATCTACTAAGTACAAAATCGGAGATGTTAGTCATTAGTGTCTGAACAGGACACTTACTACAACACATATGAATGGAGAATTGTTTCTTGGAACACTGCTGATTTCTTCCTTTTCTATCAATATTTCAGTTTAAAAAACTAACGGTTGTAGAATTCTACACTCTTATCCTTCACTTAAGCTGTTCCTGCACATGTTTAAAATTTTGACCTCTTTGCGATGGCATCCACTGATAGTGTCTTTACAACAGTGACGCTATTGGGAACTGTAGACACAAATAAAACTACTCAAAAAATAAAATGAGTGTTTTACAATTCATCATAGATTTATTTTGGTCATTTGTAGAAGTATGAGGAAGAACAGAAGAGGTTATAATCACTACCATCAGATCTCTGAATGTCCTTTTTAACAGAGTAGCCAAGCTTTAAAAAGTGCTCTAGTTTTCGAGTTACCCCTCCCCTCGGTACAACAAAACACATCCACCTTTATTGAAAGATAAATATATGAGATTTAAGAAATTGATGGTTGTGGTTGAAATATTTGGTGGCAGAAATGATTTCTAGGCCAAAAAATACATCGGTCCTCGGACCGCTTGTGTCGCCTGCCATTGCGGTTGTGTATGATAGGCCTCACATGACCTTTGACCTTGATATGTGACCTTTGACCTCATAAACAAATGAGGATTTGCATGTAAGCTCCATAAACCAAGTTTGGTTCCAATTGAACTTCAACTTTTCAAATGAGGTCAATTTTACATTTTCAGCCTATTTTACAACTTGATCTCAAATGACCTTTGACCTTGGTATGTGACCTTTGACCTCATCAACAAATGGGGGATGTCAAGTTGCACCTGTGACCCAAGTTTGGTTTAAATCCATTGAAGTATGTGGATATTACAGGCAAATGTTAACTCTTTTTTCACAACAGACATCAACAACAACAACAGACATCAACAACAATATACAACAACAGTGGACAAAGAGATCTCTATGTGTCTTCCTGCCTTAAGGCAGGCGACACAAAAACGCATTTTGGGCTGCAAATTAAGTGAAATCATTATTTTTTAAATTTTTTTAAAGTAAAAATATTACAATCTTGTTTTTATGGTATCTTTTTGTTAATGGTAAATGTTTTATACATTGCTTAAAGGGTTCAGGTAATACTTGTTGTGGTGACGTGATAAAAAGGATGTTTCTTGCTTTTAGGAAAAAAGGTGATTTGGGGGCTAAAATTCTAGACCCTTTATATATTGTATAAAACAGAAATCTATAATATAAATGGTAGAGATTGATAGTATTGCATCATTATTAAAATTTGTTTTGCTAAGAAATTAATAAATCTTGATTTTCTTAATTTTTTAGCTCAAAAACATGATTTTTTTTGACCAAAAAAACACCCCTCCCACCAAAGTTTTTGACGACACCATCATTTTTAAAAATTATTTATTACTATCTTTTGAATAGAAGTGGTTGCGTTTTGTTGTACCGAGGGGAGGGGTTGTCGACAATTTTGCAGTCCAAACCACTCCACTATTTAAAGGTGCAACGAGAGATTTTGAGGCACCCAGATATTGTGTCATAATAGTAATTTCATACAGATTAGACACTCAATAGATTTCTTACCTTGTATTTGGCTACAGAAAATGTCTTAAAAGAGAGAAAAAAGGTGATTTGATTTGCCTATATTTCAATATAAAACATAGGCCGAATTTCGTATTTGCTCCTATACAAAATTAGACATTTCACAATTTGTGTACCAAAGAAACATTTCTCAGCTTAATCCTTATGGGTTGGAATATTTTTTATGGAAAGCTTTACATCAGGCAAAAATCAGTACTTTCGATATTTTTTAGGGACACCTGATATGTGAAATCTCTTGTTGCACCTTTAACGTGATTCAGACTTACCTCTGGAATTGGATCTGATATGTAGGGTTCATTGATGAATTCTGGTTCAATGTCATTCCAGTTATCTATGTACACTATGACAAATTTTTCAAACTGTAAGAGAACAAGCAAGATTTATGTTATCATAAAGTTACCCACCTTTAGAAACATTTTCTTCCACATTTTACCATCTCTAGGAAGATTTATACCTGGACGATCTATTTCCTGGACGATCTACGCTATTGTTCCTATTGTTCCCTTAATGGCAATTATCTTTAATCCATGTCCTTAACACACAATGGGTGATTGAGATCAACTCCACCCCCAGAATCTAAACAGGTTAACCGTGCAGAGCATTAGTGTATATAGGCCTACACACGTAAATTTTAAAGTAGCACTGTTTTTGATAGTTTGTTTTTTTTTACTATGGTTGTTCTTGTTCTTTTTTTTATTTCACAATTATTGATAAAGCGCACCGACATGAATAGGGATTAATTGTAGATTGTCCAGGAAATAGATCGTCCAGGATTTTCCCTCTGGGAAAGGTATATGGATTAGGATGCAGTGCAAATTGTTGTTCATTTTTTATGTTGGAAATGTTGGTCAAATATAGTTGGTTGTTTACTGACCTGTCATCAAATTTACACTGCTTAATCTTATGGTATATGGTATGTCTATGGCCAGTGTGTACTTGATTTTATAACGAAAGAGTCTCCCCTAAATATTTGAATAATAATCATTTCATATGATTATTTGACCAATTATGTTGGTTCAGAGTGGGTCGGTGCATGTGGAATGCTTATGTAGTAATATTTTTGCCTGTGGAAACCCCAAAAATGTAATGTCCTGACAAGTAAATATAGATTTTGAGAGAGAGGAGCCCACCTCCAATAAAGTAATGGTATTATATTGTAAATTATTCTGTTCATGACAGCCTGTTTATTTAAAATTTAAGAATATGCACATATAAAGTGTCATTTTAACAGGGATAAAAAAAAAAAAAGTCCTGACCCCCTAACACCAAATGTATTATTATGGAACAGTGGCATAACCGGGTCAGGAGGGCAGCTTCCCCCCTTGTGGGAATCTGCCCCCCCCCCCCCTCTTGCTCCACACTAACCATTTACCGTGAAACAAAGGCCTATTACTATACTAACAAATGTTATTTACACTTGCCCTCCCCCCTCCCGTAAATAATGTGCCTCCCCAAAAAAAGCTGGTTACGCCATTTTTTTTTTCTGTTATGGAATACAGAGCTATAAAGTATGCTGTCACATTGCAATTGATAAAGACAGCCCATGGCCAAATAGTTTAAGAATGTTAAGAATGTCACCATAAAGTGGACCATTTAACGCTGTGACAGAAAATTTATTAATTATAGAACAAAACCTTATGCCTAGCATTGATAAAATGTCACCCAAAATTTTAAAATGTCACTAAAGTGGACGCCCTTTTGACAGCGGTGACAAAAATATCTCATTTATTGTATTTAGTCCTTGAAGCGCTCTCACACAAAATATTCATTTTTTTTTGCATACACAGGATGTTCAATACCGTATCGCCAGTTCCATTTGTTGTAAGCCTCCATGTTGGTCTCTCACTGCGTGATACCTAGATAAAAAAAATCTTCACAGATTTCAGGTGTTTGATGCTTTTGAGGTGCAATGGTTCCTTGCGCATTTCTGCGAATTTCCTGATTTTGTTTGCCTTTATTTGTCAAAAGAAAAAAAATGTGTGAAGAATTAAAGCTATAAAAACACTGCGTCAATCAACTATGCCACATTATGCTTCTTAGCTGTGGTACCAAATGTGCCACAGATTTTTTTGCAGCCGCAACAAGGCACCCCATTTGTTAAAATGTCAATTTTAGTTGTTTTTAGGCATTATCGAGAAAGTAAGGCTGTGACAATGACCTCCACTTTCATCCCCCTGGTTTGAAAAGCATGTCCGTATGTTATTATGTGCTGTGTTTCCAGTTTGATAGGTTTTCGTTTTCAGGGTATTTTCGAAAAGTTGAGCCCATAACCAGCCTCTTTACTCGACCATCTTTGACTTGCCTCCTGTATGTAATAACTTGTCGGCCTTTTCAATTATGCTAGATTCACCCTTAGAAATTTGACTGTTTCTGCATGTCCCCCTGTTTTGAAGAACCCTGATAGGGAGATTTCCTGCACCCGACATGCTATAATACTGCTCATTATTATGCTCGCTATTTGGTCCTAGCCTGAGTCCCCCAGCCCTCACTCACAACTATAGTGATCACCCACCCCGTGTCACCTCTAGTAACTTTTCCGAAGGTATTGGGGCATTGAATGAGGGGCATTTGTAGTGGGTGGAATTCCACTCTACATGGTAGCCCGATATCAGAGAAAAATCATTCTATGTTTAATTAATAAACGCATCCAAAAATTCTAATTAATCGTAATTCTTCTTCAGTGATATACAATGTAATCAAGGTGAGTTAAATGTTACTGACCTTTGAGCGCCCATGTTTTGGAAACAAAGGAACACAAAATCTTTGCACTCTCTTTAAATGATATCAACATGAAGAGCCCCGGAGCTAGCACACCTTTGTAACATACTCTCAAGTGCAAAAGGTTTGAGTGATTAAATATGACAGACAGCCTGACAGGGACCCCTGACCATAATTTCTTAAGTGCCACAATGGGGACCTTACGGATAGGGGGGTCAAGTACAAGTTTGTACGGGGTCCAATTTTTTAATGATCCAATCTTGCTGAACAGTAGAACCATGTTATTTTGCTATCACAAGGATTCAGGAAAGGTATAGTTTTGTATATCTACAATGTAAGGTTAAGAGTTATAGACTAAAAAACAGCAAAACCCATAAAAAGGGTCAATCAGTTGTACGGGTTCAAATTTTTACGTTGCTCCGATTGGGATAAAAATGGTGCAAATTATTGGTGGAGTTCAATCAGGATCACATAAGGAATAGTTTTTGATTGTCTCAAATGCTTGCTAAGAAAGTGGGGGAATACAAGGCATCCCCTTGATTCAATGGACGTTGAAACTCTTCTGTGCCCCCTACATCGGTAAATAAGTATTTTAGACAGTCAACTATCCTTATTTTGATCCTATGAACTCCCTCAATAATTTGCACCATTTTTAATCAAAATTGGAAGCAAGTTTAAATTTGACCCCTGTACAACTGAATTGTCCCTTTTTATTGATTTGTGCTGTTTTTAGCATATAATTCTTAAACTTTACATTGTAGATAGTACAAACTATACTTTTCCTGAATCCTGTGTTAGACATGACATGGTAATACTTTAAATCACCATGATTGATCAATTTAAAATGACCCCGGTACAAACTTTGTCTTGGACCCCTCTCCGTAAGGCCCCATTTGCTCTACTTAAGATCACGTTTCAGGGGTTCCTCTCAGTCTGTCAACATATTTAATCACTCAACCCTTTTGTACTTGAGATTGTTACAAATGTCTGATTAGCTCCCTGTTAAAAGGCCAGATTATCTTTAGTTCCGTTCATGAAACAGTGAATCATGTCACATATTTTCTTTTTCGGCCTCCTCTCCCAACTAATTCGACGACGCGGTCCAAAACTTTTCCCTCTGGTGACAGATTGGTTGATCCACTATACAACAGTGCAGATAAATGCATCGTGTTCAAGACTGAGGATTTAATGGGAATCAGTGAACAAACAATCAACATTCATATTGCTTTCAAACAGGATGTTTCCATCATGCTGTGATCTTGACATTGTCCCCTTGAAGGGATTTAGCAATGGATCATATCCTCTATTGCAACATATTTAAGGTTTACAGTATTTTATTTAGAATGATTACAAAAGTAAAAAAATGCCAACAGAAATGTCCAAAATAAGCATTTTTATACTTTACACAAATGCTGCGACTGTTGAAAAGGGGCGGACGAGATCGGCGCCGGGATGTTTTTTTTTGTGACCTCTGCATTTCCAAGTGTACGCAGCTATACACGTCCTGCGGTATTGTCTGTATAATTTTCCAGTACATTCCTTCAGTTCAGTTCATCTTTATTCAATCATAGCAATTAGGCCAATGGCCCATAATATTACAAAATAATGCATATCTGGTATCATATACACATGGATGTACCACAATTTTTTGCATCAAAAACTACTAATGATTGAAATGGAAAATACATAAATTACACCCTATGTGATGAGAAGTAAAATGAATTTATTGCAATGAAATCATTAATTGCAGTCCACCTTATGTTCGTAGGTTTTAGTTGCACGGTAACGCAAATGCTGGCAAGCCCACTAAAAAAGTGTTAGAGTCCATCACTATTTATTAAGGAATAAAATTTTTGACAAGTTGGGTCGGTAATAAGCCCTGATGGCAGGTATTTGAACGTAGTACGGTGGAAAAAATTGACAAACAAGAACAATGGGAATCTCGTCCTCGATATCGTCCTTCATTAAGAGAACACAAAGCGGTTTTTGTCACGATCAGATAATTCTGCCATCTAACCCACCTCAATCAATAATGAGTGATTCGAACACCTCAGCCGGCTTGGCCCTTTTCTGTGAGATGGTCTTTCAACCTAAATCAATATCTTTCTCCCCTGGGGTTTGGGAAGGGTTTTAAATTCGCAGTGGGTACCAATAATTTATCACTTGTAACAGTGGTCACACCATTCCTGACTTAGCAGTTTCTTTCACCTAGTTAGAGAAGAAATTAAAAAATCTTTCTTGAGACCCGATCTCTTGGGGTGAGCCACACAACACCAAAACCAAAATTAAAAGTCTTTTTTGAAGAGAAGCCCAATTATATAACAACGGCTATCAAGACTGTACAAAAGCAAACATTTTGTACATTTGTTTGGTGTAACGGTAGTTTTTTGACTATTCATATTTTTATTAGCACACCAAATCGGCCTGCGGTGCTTTTTTTTTTGGACCTCTGCATTTTCCCAAGTCTAAACCAGCGATACCGTCTTGTGTAATTTCTGTATAATTTCCAGTACACTTCTCGTTTCTTCTTCACATTATTTTTATAACAGCATCACTTAGATTCATTATCGCCATGGGCCCATGTTTGTTTGTCTAGGGAGATTAGCTAATGACCTACAATCTTGTCCAAAATTGTTGGCCACACTTTGGTGGAAATCAGCTCTTTTACATTGACATAATCCGGCCATTTTTGAAGGTACGAATTGAACCTTTTTGTATCAGCTTGAAGCTTTGTCCAATCCCTAAACCTCCCCCCTTCCCCCATCCATCAATGTTGAGTCACTGTTAGCTCCCCGGGAATCACAATTCAGATTTCAACTTTGTTCCGGGGGAGAGTGGGACGATTTTACTGTGGCGTTAAAGAAAAGTGTGCCAACACTTTTTTTCCAAGATTTTTAGTAACGTTCAGGGACCACTGAATCTCTCGCAACAGTAACTGTATATTAGATAAGCAAAACACAGGGTGGCTAAATTGGTATACCAACACAATAACATTCCAGAGAACCTGTACGTTGTATCTCGAGTGCCTGTTTTTAGGACATGTTATCCCATGCAAGCAACTTTAAATACTTAAAGTCGGGGAGATATGGTCCCAGTTATGGCCTGACCGTAAAGTTTGAGTATGGACACAATTTTTTTCCTGAAAATGATATATAGATTAGGGTTGTAGAATAAGAATCTGCTCGGTGCCGTCGCCATAATAGATAATTATCTATTCAACATTATATTTAATCAAACTAAGGAGTACTAGTATACTAGTGACCCAATGACAAGTGCCCGGGCACTTGTAACGTTGAGTCATACTCGATAGTCAAAATGGGGAAGCCCACTGGAATCTCATCATTTTAAATATGCCCTATAACAGCAAATACCTGCGATAACAATAGACATGAAGTACTTCGGTTATGTTGTTAGACACATAAATGTATTTCTGATACTTTAAAAAGTTTGTCACAATCACTATGGCAAGGCCAAAAACCCGCAGCCAGGGTGGCTAAATAATGGTCAAAACTGTCACACATTTAACTCTTCCTACATATTTTTACAATATTTTAACCAATCAATTTCTATTTTGTTGCATAACACGATAACTATACACCACTAACCCATCATATCAATTGGATGTTTAACCACACTTCTCCAGTGACCGACCTCATCTACTCTTTCCATATAATCATGCCCTTTGCAGGGTTAATACCAGGTGGAAGGTTTGATTTCCGTCGTTGGTTCAATTATTCTACTTAATGTTCCTCAGTCATTGTGAACGTCTGGGTCTTCGGCTCTTAACTTATACACGGGGTAGCCAACTGCAATGGTATAGAGAGGAATGTCATTGTTTTAAAGAGACACTGGCACATTTTGAAAATAGTGCGCCCCTCTAGTTTTGTTTTAAAAAATTATATAATTTGCATGGTTGTAAGCTTTTATTATTTTAGCCCTCATCTAAATTATTAAGCCCAAATTAACCGTGCGTTTTTATAATTAGTGATATTATAACGTCCCTGGCAACATTAAGTCAGCATACATGCCGAAATGGCGTGTAAACACACAAAGAAAACAACACGCTTGAGTGGATAAGAGTTGATTCTCATGGGATGCAACCGATGTAAATGTTTGACCGTTGTGGTTTTAATATTAATGAAGATGACGTCGTAATGATATTATGTAATAACAATATTTGTTTGTAAAAGTTCGGCAAACTTGAAAAGTTATCCTACATTACTGATGTCTTTAGCCTTGTATTATGTCCCTATCTACTTTTGTGGGATGTTATTTTTATGTGTAAAATAGATCTCTATTCTCCAATGGCCTAGACCTATCATTGCGAGCAAATAAGAAATTTCATATTTTCTGAAAAAAGCAAGATTTGTTATGGTAAACCGTGTAGTAAATTTCTTTAATTTTTTGTTTAATTTTCAAAAAGAAAGAAAGAAAACTCCCTGTTACTTCATGTCATATCTTTTTAATACAGACCCATCGACCCTTCTTTTCATTCATTCCACATTTAAAGTTTGGAACAGCATACAAAACTTGAACTGCCAAAATAGAAGATAATGTGATTAATAGTAATATCCCCCAAATTTAACAATTCCTGGGATGAAATTTAGTATTCGCTAACCCATCTTAATGCAGTTTATATTTCCTATTCCCGTTAGGCTGCAATTCAAAGGGGTGGTGACCTCAATACAAATTCTTTCCCAATTCTTTTTACCTTCCTCCAATTGATGCCTTTCACTTCACTCATGCCTAGCTTCTTCTAAAAAAGAACAGATTTCCCTACGTTTTTAGTAACAATTTTGCTGTTTTTTTTTCGTTGTATATTAGTTCAAAAATGCATGTGAGTTGTTACTTGAGAATTGGGCAAAAAATGTTGCGCCTGAATTGTATAATGCTTATCCCTGATTTATATGCAAAGTGTTTAGAAATGGGTACACAGTGTTAGGTATTAACATGTCAACTTTTCTAACACTTTACTCACCTTTGGTGTAAATCCAAAAACAGTTTAGACTTTAAACTTGTTTGAGCTCAAGGTGATTAGATATTAAACATGTTTATCAAGTTGTTTCGAAATTCCTAAATCCTAATCACATTTTTTGCAGTGTAATTTATGGTACATTTTTCACAACGGTGTGACATTCTATCTTGAACCCGGGGTGGGGGGGGCACTGTATTCAAGGTGGTTATGATGCGGTGAACAAGAAAACGCGTAAAAAAAAAGGGTCTCTTTTTTCCAACAAGCGATGTACGCTCTTCACATTGAATAGGTGTCAAAAACAGCAAAATATGGAAAAAAGGGTTGTTTTTTAGGAACCCTGAAATTATGATTAACCGAATCACAATCAAATCAAAAATATTGTAATTTCGGAAGTCAAGCAAACCATGAGCAAAGCCAGATAATAAGGGTATATTATCAACACAATGCATTGCTCACTTGTTTACAGTAGCAAAAACTGACAAAAAGACTTGTTTATAGTGAGCAAAAACACAAAAATGCTTGTTAAGGGTATGCTTTTTAGTCGTTGGAAATACTTGTTTAGGCTGCTTTTCGGAAGTCCATGTTCACGCATCATATCCACCTCTGAATACAACTGGCCCCCCGGGATCTGAACTCGCATTAACGTTCTGTTTATTTTACGGAATGACAAAAAGTGTGTGGAAATTTTGCTCAGGCTACCAGACACTTTATTTTTGTTCTGTATTCAGCAAAATAAACAGAAGTTTGACACGGTTGTGCCTGATATAAGAAATATATGTTCTATTGTGAGCTATTGTGTGTCTGGGTGTTTGGGTGGGTGCCAGAGGGTTTTTTGAGTCAATCCCACAATGCACCAGTTTTGGGAAATTTCACCTCAATAGGGTCATGTGATCACATAAAAATCCTATTCTTATCACATAAAAACACTCACTTTAACAATCATTTCAGCTCACAAAACGTTAGTACTTAGGGATTTTTTTGCATGGTTATGAAATGTCTTGTGGTTCTTAAACTTTTGGAACACTTCCCTAAGTACTGACATGTGCATGTTTAGTACAGTACGGTATAGGCAAATTGCTATGCATCATGGGATTGATTCAAACACCCTCTGGGTGGGTGCAGTAAGGCATAAAAAAAATTGTTTGTTTGGCGTAACCCGACCGACCCTAAAAAAACCTACCGACTCAAAAGTTTTTATGCAATTTGCACAAAATAAAAAAAATATTCTGCCCACCGACCCATTATTTTCATCCACATTTAAAAAAAATTATTTTTTTTACCAACACAAAGATGAAAAAATAGCAAAACAAGACAACAAAGCAACTACAACAAGTAAAATAAAAGATCTTTGCTATGTCTTTGAAAAAAGCTTTAAATAGTAGCATCTTGTATTCATTTTAGAGTAAAACATTGAGAAGATCTAAAAAAAAAATTAAAAAAAAAAAAAATCTGACCGACCCTGATATTTTTTCTCCGTTACGCCAAACAAACATATTTTTTTATGCCTAAGTTGTAATCCCCGTTGTTCTGTATTTTTATCAAAATATGGAATATTTCAATTTTCTGAGTCAGACATTTGACGGTGTTTGTCCTCATGACATCTATAGACTATTTAGGCCAATTACTTGACTTTTAGCAAAGCTCAACATGTGTATGTCTATAGGCCCAGAATAGCTCATGCTTATTTAACTTACCTATAAGGTGCAATGCCAGTAGAAGAAAAACTAATAAATACTGTGAAGACATATTAAAATCTGCAATGAAAAGAGAACAACAATTATTAACTACATTAAAAGGTCAAGGCAAAAACAAATCAAGTTTGTTTCCAGTAGGTAGTCCAAAAACCTAAACACGAAATGCACTTTTTAAATTTTTTTTAAAAGGATTTTCTCCAGAAATGACTCAAATCGGCCAAATGGCAAGTCAAAACAGTTGTGACAGTTTTGACTGTCAAATTATTAGTTTGTAAAACATTGATTTTTGGATCACTTACATGTTTTTTACAAATTGAATTTTCTATCTCTGAGGCATTTCTCTCTAAAAAATGCAAACTTTTTCAGTAAATCAAATAAAAAACAAAATGTGGTAAAAATGGATCCAAAATAAAAATGCGCGCGGCCCACTGGAAACAAGTTTTTTTTTTGCCTAACATTCTACATTATGGAAACCATGTCTATTCTTTTCATATGCAAAGAAAAAATAAGGATATTACACTTCATATAATTTCTAATTTCTTTGCCTCTTTAGTTTTTCCATGGATTTGAATGAAAACCAACCTGGGTTATTGTGGTGGGAAATGATTGAAATACATGAGCCTACATGATACTCACTAAATAGCTTCACTTTGATCTTCGTGTGCTGTACAAATATTTGATATATATGATAAGTAATTTATATAAAGTTATATGCTATAGGTGATGAACTGAAGAAATATTGTGCCCATCTCTCCTGCTCGGGGGTGGGGGTGTGGGGGGTAGATATTGCTCACCATATTGCCTCAATACCAGAGCCTCAATACCAAGCAGCTTCTCTGTCACGCATTTAAAGCAATAATAACACATTTTTAAGAGTGCCCCAAATTTATACAAATTTGAGATTTTTGCACAGTCACATTGATAATTGGCTATTAAACTATACCTGTGAATGGTAAAGCTAAAAATTCTATTTGTCACTAAGGGAGGGATTTTGTAATTAAAATAATTATTATTAAGAATCCCCAATTCTAATTCAACAGCAGTTGGTCCCTATATATGAAATAGTGCCATGTACATTTTACATGAATACAATGAAAGAATACAAAGAAATAGAAATACAAAAAGAGTAATTGATAAAAAAGGAACAAAGAAAATAAAACAATAAGTAAAGATAAATATGAAGATAAACAATATAACAAAATCAAAAAATACTTCAAGTAAACTTGCATCATCCTCCTGGCAAGATGGCAGTCTGGAATGTGACCTCAGATTACCTATGACCTTGGTTCATGACATTTGACATCATCCACATATAAAGGAACCCTTATTTTACCTTAACTCCAAATCTGGTTTAAATCGGACTTCAACTTTTCGAAGGAGACCTGAAGAATGAAAACCTAACCAAAACCTAACCAAACTGGAACACACACACACATACATACACACATACGGACATGCGCGCCCTCGCAATATCCCCCTCTGCTTTTCAAGCCAGGGGGATAATGCAATATCTCCCTCTGCTTTTCAAGCCAGGGGGATAATGCAATATCCCCCTCTGCTTTTCAAGCCAGGGGAATAATGCAATACCCCCTCTGCTTTTCAAGCCAGGGGATAAAAATCAATAAACAAATATATAAAACAAGTTTTTGCCCATTTAAAAAGATTCTTGTCACAAAATCATGTATTTGGATATATCCATGAACATTGGAGTAGTAATTAAAAAGACCCAATGTTTTCACGTTTTCACTCATTTGAATAAAAATTAACAAACAAAACCGACACAAACTGGAAATGCTATCAAAATCTAGCTGGCCATTTTCTTGAGCTGATTAATTCATATTTTTTGGTCATTATATACTCATTACTCCTTGGCCCACAAAACTATACTAATGGTAACAATTACAAATCCTACACAAAATGCAATTCCTCATTCCTATAGTTAATAAGTAACTTTAATGTGTTTTGTTTCCTGCACCACTTAACAAAATAAATAATTACACATATCTATACTTTAAAGGTGCAATGAGAGATTTCATATATCAGGTGTTCCTAAAAAAGTGAAAGTACTGATTTTTGCCCTGTCCATCACAAATATCCCCATCTGAAAGGATTAAGCTGAAAAATGTTTCTTTGGGTACCAAAAATGTGAAATTTCTAATTTTGTATAGGAGCAAATACAAAATTAAACCTATGTTTTGTATTGAAATATAAGCAAATCAAAATCACCTTTTTTCTCTCTTTTAAGACATTTCTGTGGCCAAATATCTAATCTATATGAAATTACTATTATGACACAATATTTGGGTGCCTCAAAATCTCTCATTGCACCTTTAAGTGTTCTTAGCATTACATGCAAATCCATGGGTTATATGGTTGGCTTGATTATGCCCACTCTGGGTCAAATTCTTTGCACAATGAATCACTGACAGAAATTTGACACCAGAGTAACAATTTTGTCACAAATACAGGCTGAGTAAAAAAATCTTGACCCTGATTGTGTCCGCCATTTTGAATTTTTAAGTAACATATATCTAACAGATGTGGTATCATCTGAAAGCTTAGTTCATTATCTTTAATTTACTGCAAAGATCATTCATATCGGTTTGGTATAGACTGAGCTACAGTCGTTTGAATCAAGTAGTCTCCTTTCCGCTCTGTCCATGGATTCACATTTGCTTAGTTGGCCGCCGTGCATTCAAATTGGAATCCGTGGATAGGGGTAAAAGCTGACTACTTGATTCAAAAGACTGTAGTTCGGCCTATACTTATCGGATTGGAATTATCTTTGCAGCAAATTAAAGATAATGAAGTAGGCTTTCCGATGATACCAGATATGTTAGATGTATATTATTTAAAAATTCAAAATGGCGGACAAAATCAGGGTTAAATTTTTTTTTTACTCACCCTGAAATTCTTAGCACTGTGATTGTCAAGTTCTGATACCAAATTAAAGTTGCATTTAGAAATTGTCAGGAAAATTTTGAAAGTTTTTAATGTGCACTGTGGTTGGTATAATAGTCTTAAAAAAATGGAGTTGGTATTTTTTTGTTTTGTGTCATTTATTTTTTAATATGAATTCAATAATTAAGATATCTTAATTACCAAGCCTTTTTTGTAACACGGTTTACCAAGGGAGGGGGTTACCACTCCCCTCGAGAATTTATTATAAAGCACCCAATGCTT
Source organism: Ophioderma brevispina (assembly GCA_023653785.1). NCBI lineage: Eukaryota > Metazoa > Echinodermata > Ophiuroidea > Amphilepidida > Ophiodermatidae > Ophioderma > Ophioderma brevispina. The sequence goes on along the minus strand of JAMKCH010007883.1, from coordinate 16,250 downwards.
ATGATTTTGATGCTAGTGAATAGCTATGGTCCTCCTTTTTCCATTGATTCAAAATAAGTACCAACATACCTAGTATGGCATCACAATGACATCATAAAGTCTTGCCATATTCTCCCAACATTGATTGATGGGGGTAGGGGAAGGGTAAGTTGAAGTGGAATGTTGGGGCTTCCAATTGAGTGATAAAAGAGGCTTGTAGGGTCTTAACTCCGGCCCAAGTGAGCAATGTAGCAAATTGTGGCGAGTGTTCCAACTAATTTTTTTCCAAGATTACAGAACTGAAACATGCATTTGGGAGCTGTATTTCAGTTTAAAATAAATATATAATTAGCCAATCATATGGTGTACGAACAACAGTTAGTGATCAGCAATATTAAAAAGTACAAAGGTTAGAGCGGTAGCCTATAAGTTAACACTGATATCTCATGCAAGACTGAATTTTATGCATAATATTGTGTATCAAAATAGATTATAGGGGCTGGGTTGTTCCTAAGTGATGTGACAAAGGGCAAAGGCTAATTTACTCACATTCCAAAAATGAAGAAAATAAACATTGCACAGTCTGATATAAATACATAGATCTAAAGTTGGGTATTAGTAAGGCTCTTTAAAGGAATGTTTTCTGATTAATAATCTTGTCAGTCTCTTGTCCCCAACAACACTGGCACATTTGAAAAATAGTGCACCCTCAAGATTTTTCAAAATCGATATTTTTACATGGTTGTAAAGCTTTTATATACATTAGCTCTCACCTGAAATGATTAAGACCAAATCAGCATCCTTATGGGTAAACAGAACGATTTTATAATTAATGTCACCAGTGACATTAAAGGTGCTTGTTCTGATTTATGTCTATTGTGTTTTCTACTTGATATGAGAGCCTGGCACTTGCACGTATGCCCTATCAAGTACCGTGGGAAACAAACTTGCGGTTTTGATGGTAGAAGCAATAATGCATATTGCATAGCCCTATTCAATACTGTGCTAATATTGATGGTTAACCACTAAAACGGCAGTTTTTTGTTTATATCTTAGGAATGAAATGGATTTGAGGGCTCAAATTTCAGGACGACAACAAGAAAAATATGGCCTTTCGTCTGAAATCAAAATCGATACTACTTCCGGTTAAATCAGGGGGGTCCCAAAGACGATCGGAACATGCACCTTTAATTCAGCAGACAACGGAAATGGCGTTTAACACAAGAAAACGCACACCGTATGAATGTTTCCTACGGCATGCACCCTGTTTGACCACCTTCCAATGGCCTAGACTATCATTTGAGAGCAAATTGAAGAAATTTCATATTTTGTGAAAATGTGCCAGTGCCACTTTAACTAAAAACAAAACAAAGCAGCTGGGCCCCTGGTTGGAACGCCACTGATACAATCTGTCTGATTGGCTCTTTACGGGACTCAACATGAGATAGCCACCTGAGTAACCAATGAAAATAGTGCTTCCATATCTCTGTAACCATACCACCATTATTACAGTATCTCTGATTTGCTCATTGCTTGTTATTAAAGGTGCTTGCTCTGAGTTTTGTGTATCGTGTTATCTACCCGGGTTATATCTACTTGGTATGAAAGCCTGACACTTGTATACACCGGCCACCAGGTACCGTGGGAAACAAACTTGCGGTTTTGATGCTTGCCGCGATAATGCGTAATGCAACGCCCTATTCAGTACTGTGCTAATATTGATGGTTAACCATTAAAATGGCAGTTATTTGTCAGTATCTTGAGAACGGAATGGATTTGAAAGCTGAAATTTCAGAAGACAATGAGAAAAATACAGGATTTTAAATATAAAAATTGATACTACTTCCAGGTAAATCAGGGGGCTCAAAGACCATCAGAACAAGTACCTTTAACTTCAAAGTGACCAATTAAAATAGTGCTTAGATGCTGGCAGGTAGTGCCCAAGGGGTTAAACATAAATATGCAAAATGAATCTGAAGTTGACCAAAATCAATTTTTGGTTTTGGTCCGGGTTTTGGTATTTTCTTAAAGGTGCAAGGAGATTTCACATATCAGTACGTCCCTAAAAAATTGAAGTACTGATTTTGCTTGATGTAAAGCTTTCCCATCAAATATTACTATCTGAATGGATTAAGACGAGAACTGTTTCTTTGTACAAACTAGTGAAATTTCTAATTTTGTATAGAGCTAATGTGAAATTCAGCCTAGCTTTATATGATTTTTATTACAGCTAGAGAATGAGAAACCACCACGACGTCATCTAACAGCGTCCAATATCGATTAAGTCGCTGGGGCTGACTCAAGTCAGAAAAAAGTGCTTAAAAAAGTCACTTTTCTCGTTTTATTCAGCTGTTTTTTCGAAACCATAAACTAACAGTATAAAAGTCCATTATATAATTTAATCCAGGGACACTCTGTGCCATTTGACCTTTAATGGTCTACGAAGTTACTATGCACGGTTTTGTAACCTGATTTTTTCTCTTTGAATTCAAGAGTGTACACAAAAAAAGGTCATATTTGCAAACTTTCATTCAAATCTCTACATAGAATATAATCAGTCAAAAAAGTGTCTTATTGAATAATTAACTATAGTCATGCACATAATTTTTATAATCCAAAAATAGTGCTAAAAAATGTTGATAAAAAGAATGTTTTTCAAAAGATTTCGATAAATTTTATATTGCAAATATTTCTACAACTTGAAAATTGACTTTTTAATTACAAAATTATTCAAATGACTAATTAGCAAAGGACCCAATGTGCCACTTAAATTCATCATTTTTGTGCTTGACAAACTAATTCTAGTCGTTTATGAGTCTAAAGTCATCTTTAATTAGTCAATTAATTTGTCATTTGACAAATTAAAATTCATCAGTCATTAATTTGTCATTTTAAATAGTAAATTTAGAGGTAATGAAAATATTTTGTAATCATGAAAACTAGTTTAAAATATGGGAATAATATCTTCCAACATGTTTCCAGCATTGATGTACATATTGTGAATGATAAAACAATTGATTTACATGACTAATGTTTAATTAGTCAAATATGACACTTTTTTTGACCCATTAATATTATCATCAGTGTACAGTTTCCCCCAAAAGGTCTAGAAATGCTGTTTGTGAGCATTGCAAGCAAGAAAAATTATTTTTTTAATATTTTTTGGGAAAAAAGGGTCAACATTTTAGTAAAACAAATCCACTTTCTCAAAATTTGCCGCTCCATCCGGCAAAATGGTCTACATTTTGGGAAAAGGGTACACTTGACAAAATTCACCCCTCTCTAGAAAAAATACAGCATTCACCAAATGCATATGTGTCATCTGCTGTTGTGGTCTGTGAATGGGGACAAAGGTCACATGATGTCACCAAGGTCACATGAGGTCACCATGACGGGATACTACCCAAGGATCAATGTATCCAAGTACCATGACAATCGATTCACGTATGTTGATAACCAAACAATTTGCTTATTCTGACCATTCCTGGGTCATGCCCTCCAATGACCTCCAGATGACTGTTGACTCCACTCGTCATGCTAGGGGGTAACACCCGGGGGGGGGCACTCCCATCTTGGAAGCCACCTGTATGTAAGGCTGTTAAGACCCCTCTTTTCAGCATCGTTGTCACCCAAAGACCCCATTTTTAAATAAAAATTTACCCAAAGACCCCATATTGTGTGAACATTTTACCTGTCTCCCAAAGACCCCTATTTTGTTGGAAAGATGTTGAAAATTTTCACCAAAGACCTCTAGTTTTTAATTAAAAAGAAATTTCGTTTTCAAAAAGTTATTAAATTTGCACTTGGAAAAGCCATACTTTTGGGGTAATTGCTGTCTCTCACCCAGACCCCTATTTTTTGCAGTCCTCTGTCACCGAAGCCCTGTGGGTGGAAGCACGAGCCTGACACCCATATCCATTTCATATGAGAGTGCCCCCCCCCCCCCCCGGGATAACGGCGGGAAATAACTCAAGGCCATTACATTGTAGCAGACGACAGGACAAAGATAGACCAGACACACAACTACCAAGCAATTCCGATGTTCTATAAGACATTACAAAATCCTGGAATGGGTTTGCTTCTTCATCTTTTGATATAGATGGATATGCACCAACGTGAACTCAAAATGACTTCATTTAGGAGGTTCAGGAATCGAGGACAATTGAAGTCTTTGTGAAATGTTCTAAAATGCTGCAAATTACACCGAAGTGCATGGTATTTACCTTAAAATGGCTTGAATGAACTTTTCCTCTATATTCAGGAGGCACTAATCATGTTCCCTACTCACGGGTCATTGATTGTGCCCACATTTCATTAAAGGGAAGTAGCAGCGATTCGCAAATTGGAAACAATTAAAAAAATCATCACACCAAAATTCATATTTTATAATTTTGTTAATGGCAGGGATATGCGAACAATAACCTGCAGTGGTTGCTTGAAATCCATGTATTAACGACAAGGCCAGTACTTTTTATCGGTTCTGTAAACTGATATATGTGAGTATCAAAATTAAACGACTTGATATTCGAAAAAAACCTTTCCCAGTGATATCACAGATTTCAACGAGATTTTATGCACCATGATCAATACCAGTTTGACCTCAAAACAATATTATGAATGCTTTATTTCATTCTGACTGGTGTAAACCACAAACTGTTTAGTGCAGATTTGAGACACCGTCGCTGTATGGTCTATTTGCGACATACGGTGTGACAAATTTTCTCGAATAGTTCATTGTTTTTCACTATTTGGTGGTTTGTTCTACATTAAACCAGTTATATGGAATGTACACACTTATCCTGATTTATAAGTTTAAAACATGCATTTTCCACAGTTTTTTGTGCTCTCGCATTTTAGCTGCTAATCCCTTTAAAATCCAGATGTGTGACAAGCAGCCAAATATGTTGAGAGATGACAGACAAACACAACTGATGAACAGGCAAACACACACAGAAAACACAGAGGGCCGGCCTAGCTCCCGCTGATGAAAAAATGATATGTTTTGCTGTAAAGGGGAACGTGTGCCAATAATATGAGGCACATATTGACACACTTCCAAGTTGATGTTCAATGGCTCTCAAATGGTAATTGGGAGGCCCTTGTGTGAGATTTTTTGAGGTGTTAGATATATGAAGAGGAAGAGAACAGCCCGGTCCTAGGCGAACTGTCACCATGCAGTATGGTCCACCATTGTCAAGACATGGCTTGACCATGGTTGACGTATGGTCAGCGATGATCAAGCCATGGTGGCCTTGCCCATGGTCAACCATGGTTACCATGGTCCCCATGAATACCATGGTCGGCCGTGCTTTAGCATGGCTGAACATGGTCATCCATGGTCATCACCTTACTTGACATGGTCGACCATGCCTTTAGCAATGGTCAGCCATGTCACCCTGAGGGCCATGGTTGACTATGGTCACTTCAAGTATCATAGTCAAACCATGTTTATCACCTCATTTGACCATGGTTGACCATGGTCACTTCAGTGCAATTGTGACTGACCATGTCACTAACACCCGGAAACTCACGTCCTGATCATGGTTTGAACAGGTAGGCCCATGGCTGACGCATGGTCACTTCAAGTAGCCCACGTCTGACCATGTCGCTACATTAGGAAACTAGGATATTGCTGGCCATGTTTGACAAGACACCTTAGTGGCTGTATTGGTCTGACCATGGCACTACAAGTGTCCTATCATCCAAGACTTGTGAGAAAAATTATTCAAATCATGGCGGAGCTTTAGGTAATTAGAAGATCCATGGAGTAATGATAAATATTACACTTGTCCACTACTATATTCGTCTGAACAAGGAACTAAGAAAGGTCGAGTTGAATGTGGCCACAAGACATGGTTACTTCAAGTATACATTGTCATGCATTTGTTTCCACCACAGCGATACAGGGATTTCCGAGGTTTTTTCAGGATTTTTTTTTTTTTTCCGCCACTGTGAATTATCTCTGTCACGTAGGTCACCATTTTGTGAGTCTTTACTTATGTGTTCATACTGTTGAAGCTTTTTTACAATTGGATATAACTTTTTTTGCCCCCGTGTTATCAAGCAAGATAAGTTTAGCTCAATTGGTAAGTCAACAGTCTTGTAATACAAAGGTCCCCGGTTCGATTCCTGTCAAGGTAAGCTGATTTTCTGTAACTATAGTCCATATTTTAAATATTTGACCCCCCCCCAACAACAAATGCAACCAACACTTTTGGCGTAATTACTGTGAAATAGTCCAAAAATAATATATTAAAAGTCTACCAAATCAACCTATAGTGAACATGTCGAAATAAGGGGCAACATTGTACAAGGTAAAAAATTAGAATGTTCAAATTGATTTAATGATGTACCAATTTATTGGGATACTGCTAAGGTTTAAAAAGGTATCGTTTGCCCTATCTACGCGTTATAGTTTTGTACAATAGGCACATAAACAGTTAGGCATCCTTGGGTAAAATTCAAGAATGGTCCGATTTTGATCGGACTGCCGTGTAATGTTAAATTTGTCCCACCTATATAAGTAAATGTAAGTAGAGTCTTTGTTTGAACTTTCTATATACGAATTACAGAGCTATAACTAGTGACCTCCCATAGACCCTGCATGTAGACGAAAATTGGATAACCATTTTATAACGGAACGTATATATCTAAAATGTACAACCCCTTGTGACCTGACCTAATTTTGACTCATAACTATTGAACTACACCTGGCAGATAGACAACTATACCTGTTTTTTAATCACTGGAAAGGTAACAAACATGTTGGCATACTTTTCGACGCGTTTTGATACTTTCGTATTTTGACCCTTATAAACCTTACCCCCTTAAAAATATAATTTTCCACTTCTTTTATTTTAGTAGACTTGATATGTTGTGTTTTTAAAGGTATCTCAATACAATTCTGTTGGAATTGAATTCTGTTGCAATTAGTGTTGGGTTAGGCAAGCAATTCATTCTATTTTGCTGGGCTATTATAGGCCAGTTAAAGTCTGACTCAGAGAGTTTTCGAAATATTTTTTTTTTGTAATAATGAAAATAGTCCAACTAGAACTAAAGATATACCTAAATGCACAATTCCGAAATTTGATGATGAATCGGATTTTTCGTTTTGATGGCAGTAAACATTTATGTGTAGTATTACGTCGCATAGGATACTGTGTATAATAAAATTTCCGATCCGGAATTTTTAAACAAAATGTGAGTTTCTATATGAAGAATTCGATTTAAAGGCCGACTCAGATCAGAGATTTTCCTGGAGGATGGGCGCCTTCATTTCCAAAAAAATCGTGTTTTTTTACATGTACAGATGCTTTGTCATTACTAATCACTGTGTGAAATTGCTAATCAAATCGAATTCCTTCATATAGAAAATCACACCTTTGTTTTAAAATTCGGATCCGGAATTTTTGTTATACACAGTATCCTATGGGACGTAATTACTACCATAAATGTTTACTGCATAAAAAACGAAAAATCCGATTCATCTCAATTTCGGAATTGGGTGCATTTTTAGGTTTACTAATCTTTAGTTCTAGTTGACATTTTTCATTATACACAAATAATTATAATTCGAAACTCTGAGTCAGACTTTAACTTGCATTTCACCAGTGATTAGTATATGGACAAGCTTTATGTTACATTGCAAAAAAAAACAACAAAACACGATTTTTTTGGAATTTGAGGGCGCCCTCCTCAGGAAATCTCTGAGTCGGCCTACTAGCAATGTTGGTACACTGTTAGGGCCTGCGCGCGCCTGGTATCTTGAAAATAGGTCGGCCTGCCTGTTACACACTGGGCAATGTATCTGTTAGAGTTTTTAATACTATGGGCCATAACGATTCGCAGGAATGGATTCGCAGGCAACAAAGAAAGTGACGTATGATGTTACTGGTCTATATAAAACATAAGATAGGAACTATACTGGTGTATAAACTGTAAAACCATAGGATATTTTTTTTTTTTCTTTTACCATGATTTTTTTAAAATGGCACCATTACCATCCATGGTAAAGCTTCTGGACAATTTGACCATGGTCACCATGTTGATCATACTGACCATGGTGATGATGACCATGTTTACCCATGTTTTTGAAAAATGTCACGCCACGGTCCACATGGTCAAAACAACTGAACCCAAAGTGACCATTGTCAACAATTCTGCCTGTTTGACCAAAATCTCCGCAATCACTAAAAGGTCTGCTAATTCACCAAGGGTTCGCTTCTCAGTTTTTCAAAAGCAAATTTAGCTAAAAGGTAAAACTTCTCTGTTAGGTGTAGGTTAGGCAGTATCCCGGGACAGGTATATAACCGCATATATTGGAACATTGAACGTATGGGGGCATTTTATCGTACGTAACTGTTCATGTCCCGATGATTCCTTCCCCCTCACCCACTTCAAATTTTGGAAGCGACGCCAACCGTGGAAGCGACGGTGGGAAAACGGTGTTGTTCATCCACACCGCGCCTGCCGATTTATTCAATCCTGCTACGGGCTAGCACCATCCAAAATCTGTCTTGGTATACAACGCTCTTACTTCAGATGCTTAACTATTTTAATTTTATATACATAATACGACGTTTTCATTTCAAATATATTCCGGCAGTGCGGTGTTTTTCACTCTTTCATCAAGTCGATGTAATTTTCCAACTAACCCTGGATAATTCACATTGATATCCGTCACGTAACGTTTGAGTAGCCAGGCTCTTAGAGTAGCCTACTCCAATTCACGCGGCAGTCTTTGCAAGTGATCTTTTCAAACAAAAATGGCGGAAGTCACCTCGCTTTGAATTGTTTCTTTTTTTGCCACGCTCCACTTTCAATATAAAAAACATGGTTAAATTAATCATGGTATCTTGAAACACTGATTCGATTTCTTGTAAAATCTCTTCCACATACGGTTGGATTTGTGCTGTGCCGGCCGTCTTTGATGTCCGCGATTGTATCAGAGTCAGTCAGTCCGGCGCCAGTTATGGTTTCCATCGCGCCGTGTCGGGTGGATCACGATGGACTTGTGCCCTTTCACATCATTTATCACGTAAGGTCCCATCTCTGATCCGGTATGCTTATCAGTATTTCAAGAGTCCTCGCTGGAACCTCTGTTTGTTCCTCAAACAATTAATTTATTATATTAGAGTCTGTAAGCTGGAGAATCGTTCATTTTGTGAAGAAAGCATTAACCTTGGTACATGACTTCTATAGCATCAGAGGTCTGAAAAAAAATAGACCCAAAAATATTACGCCCCCGGTGGCCGCCATATTGAATTCCAAATGGCCGCCCAAATCACAAATTTTTGGACAATATCTTTAATTCTACAGCAACTAAACCAAATTTGAGGTTTCCTAAACCTATGGTTTTTGATACCAACACGGCAAACCTCTTGTGATCTCCTCCCTCCCCGAATTTTATTTGGAGGCTGCCATATTGAATTTCAAGATGGCCTCATGAATTTTCAAATGGCTGGCAAATTTGCCATTTTTTAGCATATTTCCAGTTCTGTAGCAGTGTCTGTTAAAGTTCTGGTGTCTATATCTATATTTTTCATACCCAGGAACTTTCAATGATCATAAGTTTTTTGACAGTGGCTGTCATATTGGATTCAAGATTGCGGCAAGATTTTTAATTCATAGTCCACCGGCAGCGCGTACTAAATTTCGGATGATTAACCGCCAACACGCGGTGAATCGCAGTAGTGAATCGATCGTCCGTAACCACTGGGTTTCTTTCTTCTCCAAATGGTATAGAATACAATCTTCCCATCTTCGCCGAGACCTTGCATGTGGATAAAACATTTTGTGGGTGCGTCTTGAGGTCACGCAGGGTAGGTGTGATCGATAAGCTTATCCCCTTTCACTTCTGAGAGGGAAATATACCGCGGTCCTCGATAGCTACACCGGGGAAACCTCCCATCTTGGAAGTTGTACTCGTATTTAAGGCTGTTATTACTCTTCGTTGTCACCAAGACCCACTTTTAAATTACACGCCAAGACCCTTATTTGTGAAAATTTTAAAAATAGCATCAATAGAAAAGCCCAGACCCCTATTTTGGGTGAAAATTTTCAAAATTTTCCACCCAAAGACTTCTATTTGTTAGAAAATTTTTGCAAATCTCACCCAAAGACCCATTTTTTGAAATTTTGTAAATTTGTCATTCGGGAAACTCCAATTTTTGGTGGCAATTGGCTCTCTATCACTCGCAAAGGCCCCTATTTTCAGTGGGTCACCGAATTCCCTGGGTTGGAAGCACGAGTCTTACACCCATGTCCATTTCATATGAGAGTGCCCTCTCCGGTAGCTACCCTCCTCAACCTTCCAATTTTGCACATTATCCCACTAGTCGTCCTCAGCGGTGGAAGAAGGAAAGGGAAGTAGGCTCTAGAGTATTATGTCCCCGTCTCTCACTGATAGACTTACCTACAGCGTCTTGTTGTGCCCCACTTCTATACCGGCCCCAGTGCTGGCAGTAGCATCACTCTCCTCACTTCCTCCTCGGACTAATATCCGTAATTTCCCGAGAGGAGAATGACTAACAATCTGACGATCACCGCAAAAAGGAGGTAACGTATTTGTGTGTTAGATCTAGGAGAGCTTTCCCTCTAATGCACAAGACGGGTCCGCTCTGTGATTTATGAAGTGGCAAAAGTACCTTTAAGGATTTAAGGGAAGAGGGCCGAGGAGACTAAAAAAAACCCCAAATGTTTGGGGGTCTTCCAAGCCCTTCAGTATGCGTTATACCACTTTAGTGTGTGACCAGGTTTCTCTTACCCCATCCCGCGGCTACGCCCCCTGGGGGTGGCCGGTCCTGGAGAAACACTGGATGTGGGTAAACATCAAGGTTCTGGTTCTTTGTGCGAAAACCGCCCGTGAGAGGATTGACACGCCATATTTCTATGCGACCAATGAACAAGGTATATATTTTGGAACCCCGTCGCCGCTAGGCGACTGCCACAAAAAAACGGCCGCCTTCCAGGCAGATCAAGACTGGACTGACATTCACTAGGGCTCAAATTCCTGCTCAAAATCCTAAGACGCTAAGACCCTGGAGCACTAGCGGCAGGTCCCACTCAGGAACGAGTGAACAAACCGGTGCAGTGCCGAACATGCTATTCAGCGCAGATTCGTGAGAATCAAACTATTAGACAACTGAGTCCGCTCTAAAACCCCGATGGAGTGCCCCATTCACGGTGGATCCGCACCCCGACGTTTGGGCACCAAAATCCTCGTGAAAAATTTCTTTTAGGAAATTCCCAATGTGCCATACAGACGCAGACAGCGGACCGATCTCTCGATTGTCGCACCATCTTATTAACCGGAGGAGTCGAGAATCGTAAGATTCTCCGCCATGCCTGAGCCAGGAGCGCAGTATCTGTTCAGAAAGTCTCGTCAGAATGTCACATTGGTAAACTGCGTCAGACATCAGGTTGAGAGCGCGATGGTATATACGCCGTACCCTGGGTCGACCGGGTCGGCTGGAGGACCGCTTACCAGATCCTCAAAGGAGAAGACATAATCCCTGGCTAACAGCTCTAGAAGCCGTGTGAACCACAGTCGAATGAAATGGCCGCAATATGGATGATTCCAGCAGAACCAGTCATTGTCGGGACTGACAAACCTTCTCGAAGACTCTTGTATCACGCCACACAAGGGATCTTGACCTCCACGAGTACGTCCGAAGCTGGTGATTCACGGCGGAGGCAAATAGGTCCCCTACATGGAGAACACTGTAGCCCTCTACAAAATGACCGCAAAACTGCTGGAAGTAGGGCCATTCCACCTGACAACGCCTTTCTCTTCGTTGACGCTTGGTACTCTGTGCCCTTCCGGTAGAGGGTGTCCACTAGGATTTCTCCACCCCCATTACATTGGACGCTATCAGAGCAATGCCCCGTTTCCTGCACACCAATCTAAGAGTCTCCTTGCAGAAACTGAGGGCTTCTTGTCCTCCATCCTTATTGATGTATGTCATCAAAACAAACAAAAAAAAAAAAAAACCATCCCGTCATGTCTGTCTGCCTTAGACCAGCGATTAAACTTTTCCTCGGGTTAGAGTGAGCAGTGCCCCCAGTGGGAGAACGATAGCCCACAGCTCGAGTGCATTGTTTTGATGGCAAGGTTGCATTGGAGACCACCGAGTCTGTAGTCCCGGGTCTCCATATGAAGTGCAAGCGGGGGGTCATGAAACCTGTTTAAAAGCTTCAGGCAATCCACGCCCCGATATTTTTTGTTAAAAAAGGTAGTAGAAGACCTCCTGCATTGCAATCGAGCGCGAGAGGCACTCAGCACGTTGGCCAACAAAGCTAGCGGTATTTTCTCGCCGGAGCTTGTCCCACATGGTAGTGTCTCTTGGAACTTAATGTAGATAACCTCATCACCACCCCTCGGAATGGGGGTAGAAAGGCCGTTAACGCTGAAACAGTATCTTTGCGGGCTTACCACGTGCAGAAACCCAAAGGTCCGCGCGGGTCACTCACGCCTGCATGCCCCTGCAAATTCCATTAGATGACCGCCCACCCACAAGGTGTCAAGGAGGGTTTGTTTCTGGGTAGCTCATAGGCACCGGTGTGAAAGCATCAAGAAAGTCCGGCAGGTATCATAGTCCGGGGGTCCATAGACGACAACGGAATAAAGCGTGAACTGAAACTAATGTTGCGTGAAGAGTCAACTAAATCGATTGCCCTATTGTTCACGCATTGTTCCGGGACTGTGAGCCCGGAGGACTATATCTCCTGCCACACCACCGGCTTGGCCGCCTGACCACCACAACCCTTGAATTGACCGCCCGACTTTGTCTTGTGCCCCTTACACCTCCGTCATTTACCACGGTCTTTCCCGTGCCTATTTACCAGCCGTGTGGCCATCTCCTGAGGGCCTGATAGCCCTGGTAGGGGTATCGGCTGGCTGAGCGCCCATCGTGATGGGTGGGGGGGGGTCGCTTCCTTTCCTTCCCTGCTTGCCCTGAGCGCTTGAGGGCCAGTCTTAGTTGATGAGGTGCACTTTATCCGCTCTTGATCTCGGAGTGCTGTCCATTGTACCTCCGAAAAGGTCTTTCCCAGTAGGCATTGGCATCGCTAAACATATCACGAGAATACGTGAAATTTAGGGTTTGCGACCAGTTGGACGTCTCGACTTCACCTAATTGGCCAATTATGGCGACCATCTAAATCAATGATTGAACCATTGGATGAATTTAGACCAGCAAAGGGTTCCTTGGTAGCAAAAAAATAGTATATACCCTTGAAAATCTTGCCCTCTAGGTGCTTAAAAAAGAATTATGGCTAAAAAGAAAGATTATTTTGCGGCCATTTTGGAATTCAATATGGCGGCCCCAGGGGCGTAATATTTTTTGGGTCTATTTTTACATGAAAACCTTATGATCCGAAAGTTCCTGTGTTGAAAAACTAAGATATTGACACCCTGAACTTAATCAGAACTGCTAACAGAACTGAATTATGGCTACAAATGCAAATTTGAACAGCCATTTTGAAAATTTCATGAGCCAGGGCCATCTTGAAATTCACATGGCAAAGCCTCAAAATAAAAAGTCTGAGATCACCAGCGGTTCATATGGTCTCAAACCTAGGTTTTAACACCTTCAATTTTGTTTTAGTTGAATGTAGAATTAGATAATGACCACAATTGTGATTTTGGGCGGCCATTTTGGCGATTTCAATATGGCGGCCACCAGTGGCGTAACTATTTTTTAGTCCTATTTCCTTTTTCGGAACCCTGATGCTATAGAAGTCATGTACCAGGTTTTCATGGCTTGCTTCAAAAATTGAACGATTCTGCAGAAAATCCCCTTAACACTGCTCAACTATTAACTTCCCCTTTGGTTTAATTTTAGTTGGCTTATAGGTGCTTGTTCTCCGATCGTCCTTGGGACCCCCCATGATGTTTAACAACCCCTTAACCGGAAGTAGATCAATTTTGATATTCAGATAAAGGTCGTCTTTTTCCATTGTCCTCCTGAATTCAGCTTCCAATCCATTTCCTTTCCAAGATATTTACAAAACTGCCGTTTTTGTGGTTAACCATCAATAATTAGCACAAGTAGTGAATAGGGCATTAGTGCCCTATGCATTATTGCGTCTGCCAGCAAACGCAATTTGTTTCCCACGGTATTGTTCAGGCAGGAGCGCGGATCCGCGGAGGGGGCGCGCGCCTCCCGGAATTCTCAAATTCTTGCAAAATCACCCTTTTGAGCTATTTTGGACCAGTTTACAACATCCTTTTCAGCCCCCCGGTAATTTTGACGTTTTTTTTTCAAATCCTGGAACCGCCCCTGTTTGTTTGTCAGCGTACTAAAAGTGTCGGCTCCATATCAAGTAGAGAACACGATATCCAAAAACGGATGTATATAGATCATTGGTACTAGCGCAACACAGACCCCGGGAGTGACGCGAATGCTTTGAGGTCGGGGGGGGGGGGGGGGAGGGGACCTTTCTCCTTGCGATTCTTCCCCCTCCAGACTGCGCATGGAATGGATGCAAAGGTAACAAGGTAGGCCCTAATAAACTCGTTTTCGAAATTTTCTAAAATATAAATATAGACACTGATTGCCAACGTGCAACATGGACTGTCATTACCATATTGGGCTGTATTTACACTGGACAAACTTCTAACACACCAAAAATTATGAGCTTGCATCAACCCCCTCCCAACCCCTGACCCTATCATGCCCAACTCAAAATAACGTTTTGCCAGATTAGTTGGAATTCATTATATTGGCAATGCCCTTCTTATGAAACAAAAAAAAAATCATACATGTTCAGATAAGGTGGAACAATGGGCCCCAGGTTTTTTAACACTCCCATTCTACATTTTGTGTGGAGATATGCTCCAAGAAGAGATCCCTCCATCATCTTCAATGTTGAACTCATATTTTTTCTCATGGTTGAGTTCATCAATCTTACAGTTAAGAGACACTGGCATAATTTGAAAAATAAGCGCACACCTCAGGATTTCTTCAATTGATAGTTTGCATGTGCATTGGTTGTAAAGCTTTTTATATAGGCCTACATTAGCCCTCACACGTGAAATGATTAAGACCAAATCAGAGTCCTTATGGGTAAACGAACGATTTAATAATTATGTCGCCGACGACATTAATTCGCAGACACGGAAATGGTGTTTAACGCAAGAAAACGCATGCCTTATGCATGTTTCCACGGCATGCACCCTGTTTCCGGTCTGTGACCTTTGTGGGGGTTAAGACATGAGCAAAACTAGTCTATGAATATCATGTAATATACACATTTTTGTTGATTAAGTTTATGGAAACTTAAAGTTAGCCTACAAATTACCGTGAAATTCTTTAACCCTCTTATTAAACGTCCCTATCTGTTTTACTGAGTAATGTTATTTATGTGTAAAATGCACCTCTATTCTTCGATTGCTAGACTATATTGAGAGCAAATTGACGAATTTGCGTATTTTTGGTGAAAATGTGCCAAGTGGCCGCTTAAAACTAGATTAGAAGGGTAGGAATAACAGCTGCTCAATTCAACAAAAATTACCTGTTTACTTATTGGCAAAGCCCAAAATAGGCCCAACTCAGTAAGATCTATTTGTGCTGGTGTGCCCCATGGGAGCATTCTTTGCCCACAGTTTTTTTTTCCTGATGTTTCAAATGATGACCTTGCTTCACATCTGGAAAGGGACTTCACCTTTTTCTGACCGCTCAACACTCTATAGGGCCCTCTGTGCAGAAAAGTCTTCAATGAGTCTTAATGGCATTGATACTTGATTCACAATTAAGCAAAGAAAGTTTTGGGGATGAGGTAGTGGATGTTTTGGTTTTAGGTAGGGGGGTAACTTTGCCCTTATCATTTTGAAATCTATGTTGATATCTTTGTTTTTAAATGAAGTCCTGATCTTATTCCTTTTTGGGAAGCAAGGGGCGGGGTATGTTTTTTTTTTGGGGGGGGGAATTCCCTTTGCAACCCCTTAACTCCTAGTGCTGCCACTGGTGGTTATTCACATTCGTGCAGTGAAACAAGGAGATGATCATTACAAAAACACCATGCCACCATCCTATTTCATGAACAACCTGGAAACTTGACAAAGAGCAATTACTTTTCTAATGTGGCACTCTCCCTGTAACCTATCACCGACACATGTATGGCACAGCAGCCAAATGTCCATAGCCCTTCCTACAGGCTTAGGCCTAAAAAAAATTGTTTGATTGGCAGTAACCAAACCCGACCGACCCTAACATATTTTTAATTTTTTTTTGTTTGCAAAAAAAAAAAGGTGTTTAAAAAACGGACTG